>MU687100.1:69242-121700 GCA_026770625.1 Nicotiana glauca
CTCAGAAATAAAGGGTCGGGTGGGGGGGGAGGGTTAGTTAGGATTTTAATTAAGGAAAATGAATTTAGGCCGTTGATCTCATTTGATCAACGACTCAGATTAAAAAGGAGTTGGGCCGGGTTGGTTAATTGATATATGGGTCGGATATTTTAATAAACTGGGTTGGGTAATTTGAGGGTTAATATTGAAATAGGAATAGGCTGCAATTGTAAATAAAAGAGGCTAAATGTTAAATAGCCAGTTTTTCCTCTTTTGGTTTATAAAAAAAATAGCAAAATCAATTTTAAATTCAGATTAAAAGCACTGAACGAATTAATAATGTATAAATATTAGTCTAAAAATACTGGAAATAATTTTATAATTATAAAATGTTGTTAAATGTGAAATAGGCTATAATTGCAATTATATGCAATTTAGCGTTTAAAATACAAAACAAATGTGGAAAAAAATATGCAAAAAATTACCTTAATTATATTGTGGTATAAATATGAGGATGGAAATAAATTACTCAATAAAATAATAGTTTTGGAACTTTATACTGCTAAAACAAATAATAAAATGATGTTTAAAAAGCCTTAAAAATTACGAAAAATGTCAAAATTCTTGGCCATACTTATATATGCATGTACATACTATTTTGAGAATATTTTGAGTATAAAATATAGATAGGGAAAAATTGGGTATCAACAATAACGTTAAGCTAATTCTCTTGAAAAAGATGATTTTGCAACAACAATGTTATTGCTTTGATGCATTTCATATGGATTGTTCCTTATTTTGATCTCGCCGTCACGTGTTTTATCGTAATTAACATGTGTTTGAGGGATTTTCAAGAGAATCGACTCAGGTATGCTAAGGCCATCCCTTCTTTGTTTTTGGCATGATCCATATGACATGATCGAAACGAGCAAATGCACAACTTCCATAAATGACTCTATTCATAAAAATACTACAGATAATTATGTTCTTGATTCCCCATGTGTCATATTATTCTATCATATATTTATGGGTCTCAAAAATACATAAGTTTGTAAAGTTTATTTCATGATATTAATCCGAGGTATAATGGTATTATGACATACCGAGAGATTTTATTAACGTATTTCATATGCATTTCATGCATTTAAACATGCACATTTACATATATATATATATATGGGATTTGGTTATGGCGCTATATACGCACCATCACCTGATCAGCTGGTATATATTGATGATTTTGCCCACAGTGGCCAAGCTGATATGATGGGATGCCCTCAGAGGCTTGATAATGTTACGAACACATGCATATATGCACGACATGATATTCATACGAATATGTATGATACTATAAGTATTTCATGATTGAAAGATTTATCCGTACATACCGATTGAGTCATTTACTTTACATTTCTTCCATGTCTTTTATATACTTATTTATGTGCATACTCGGTACATTAATCGTACTGACATCCCTTTTTCTTGGGGACACGACATTTTATGCCCGCAGGTCCTAATAGACAGGTTGAGAGTCCTACAAGTAGGCTATCAGCTCAGCGGAAGATGTTGGTGCGCTCCATTTGCTCCGGAGTTGCTTGTTTGGTCAGTATGATTTAGACATGTATTGTTTGGTATGGTGGGGCCCTTTCCCCACCATTATGTTAAGTGTGTACTCGTAGAGGCTTGTAGATAGATGTCATGTATACAAATGCTTGTATGGCCTTGCCAGCCTATGTTTCAAGTTTACAAATGATCATGTTGGCCTTATAGGCTCGTATGTCACATGTATATGTTTTTATATCAGGTAGGGTCGTTCTACATTGAGTATTCCCTTAAGCTTATTCTGGTTAACCCATGACGGCCCGTTTGGCCTATTTTCCAATGAATGTACATAAGGAAAGATATATTATGTTTGTACTCGGTTGAGTAAGGTACTGGGTGCTCGTTGCGCCCCATCGATTTGGGTCGTGCAGTCACAAGGTAATATGGCAGAATCTCATAGGAGATTTACAATGCACCGTTGCATCCTCCAGCTTGGCAATACCCTCTCTGCTAATTTGGGCTAGCTGTCATCCTCGTTGATCCAGTAGATTTACTGTTTGAAAGTCCTTGTTTTGGAGCAGTAGCACTTCGATTTTACAGAGGAGTCGATTCCCTTTTTTTGAAAAGTTAAAGTCGTGATTCATTTCTGGTTTCTCCTTTTGAAAGAGAGATTGTCTCCTTTGTATGCCTTTGGGTTTCAAAAATTTATTAAGAAAAGAGTTAGCATAGCGTATTCAATTAATAACAACTTGCGATTAGCGTATGTAGAATTAATTACTAACTAGTGCTTCTTTTAATCATAGGTTCTTGAAGGCTTGCCTAAGTAACTTTCAGATGAATTAAAAGAAAAAACAAAGCATTCAATCCAATATATGATTGTCATGTACATGTGAGATAAAACAACAGAAAAACAATGAAGAAAGAAACTATAGAATAATGAAAGCAATAAATAAAGGATCGAAGGAAAATAAAGGACTATAGTGTTTGTTCCTCAAAGAGGCAGTCCCACTAGTAACAGGTACGACATTAAAATTTGGGCTCCCATGATATAGAAATGCTAGATTTGGGCCTGAGTTCTTTAAGAAATCAGCAGGCCCAAGCCATTGTATATGTTAAAAAGGAAACGAGAAAGTCATTAGAAGAACAACACTATAGACATGCCCGTATATGAGATTTGCAAATAATAAAGGAAAGATCACTAACAACATTTAAGCACTAATAAAGACATAATAATGTAGAAGTTATGTATACTAAATGATCCACATTGAACACATTTCATTGTCATTGAACACCAAATTTAAAGAGAATAATAAGTGTCAAGAATTAAAGTCTAAGGAGATAATTCTACTCATGGTTGATGCCCCCTTTGAATCCCTCGACACTTCAAAGTTCCCAAGGGTCTCAAAGCCTACGACTATGCTTGTGTCGAGGAGAGTAGCCCAACCTAGAGTTAAGCTCTACTCCCAAATACCCCTAACCACTAATGACTCATTCTTCCCTATAGGTTTTTGTGACAATGAATCTCTTTCAATGCAAATCAACTCCTGCAACATTCCCTACCATATAAGCATACCCTCTTCTTAACAGGATAATATGAAGAACACAAGAACAGTTATCATTTGTTATAACAATACTTCAAGTTCTAGATGATTGATTAACATACTAGACAAACATAAAGCTCAAATTTCCAAATACACACATAGGCAAGAACATCATATTGTTTTTGCTAAAGAACCAAACAATTGAAATTAAACATCTCAGAGATAGATGGATAGCACATATTTTAGAGTTGTAACGGCTTTGGGACACTGTATACGTTAAAAATTAGAGGGTCTGATTTTATGATGCTTCGTAGGCACGTCTCGAAAGACTCAAGGCACGGCTCAAGGTTCGACCCCGGAGTTTCTCAATGTTCGACCTTGGGCCAATATAAATCTGTGGTTATGATGGAAAAATGGGAAGTTCCCAAGGCACTTGATTAAAGCTGACCAAGTCTACTAGGCTATTACGAGCCCGCACCAAGGCATTAAATTCAGCCGCCTATCTTTGGAATAAATGCATCTTTACTATGTTGGGATTTCCTCTGATATATAAAGGGTATCCTTGTCATTTTGTAAGGTAGATATATAACAAATGACATTGAATACAAGAAAAAAGAACATTCTCTGCCCTCTAACTTAAACATATTCTCCTTTGATCTTATTACATACATTTATTGTGTGCATTTATTGAGTTTTATTAATTGTTCTTCATTTATTGCTTATTATTGATCATAAAGAGCTCCCACCAAGGCCCTTAGAACTGTTAGTTCTCTATCGATTGTTTAGAGCCCAACGACTGGCTCGACCTCGAGGTCCAGTATAAGCTATCTCGAGGCCCCGATTCTCAGCTACTCGGTTTTCTTGATATACCATCTTCAAACTCTTACCTTAGTTTCTAATCTCACACTTAGTATCTACTGATTAACAACTAGCACAGAAAAAAATTACGAATTTTTAGAACCACAAAATCAAATCTAATTGTAACTACCATTTTCACGGTAAATAGACACAAATGTTATTACCTCAATAGATTGATCACAAATTAGTTTAGCATCAAACGTTGTCATTAACACACACATAGGTGAAATTGTTGGAGGAGAATATAGAAAGATAAAGTAGAGTTTGTGGCTCGATGCTTGAACTAACAGCATGTGAAGTATAGGAATCAGAGGTCGAGCGGTTTGCTTAAGAGACTTGAGATTCCTGAGTGGAATTGGGAGGGTACTACCATGGATTTTGTTGTAAGGCTCCTGCTGACTTTGAAAAAATTTGATGCAGTATGGATTATTGTGGATAAGTTGGCCAAGACGGCATATTTCATTCCGGTGGTGACCACCTATTCCTTAGATTAGCTGGCGCAGATCTATAACCGGTAGAATGTTTGCCTTCATGGTGTACATAGTTCACATCAATTTTCTGGAGAGTCATGCAACGTGATTTAGGCACACGGGTTGAGTTGAGTACATTATTTCACCTTCAAATAGATGGGTAGTCGAAGAACACCATTAAGATCTTGGATGATATGCTACGCGCCTGTATCATGGATTTTGAGGGATCATGGGATCAATTTCTACCGCTTGCTAAGTTCTCCTACATCAAAACAGCCACCATTCGAGTATCCAAATGGCTCCTTATGAGACCTTATATGGGAGACAGTATCATTCTCCAATTGATTTGTTTGAGCTAGGAGAGGCTAGGTTATTGGACACTAATTTTGTTCAGGATCCCTTGAAGAAAGTCAAGTTAATTTAGGATCGTCTTCGTACAGCTCAATCTAGGCAAAATACTTGTGCTAATTGTTGGGCTCGTTACTTAACATTTATGGTAGGAAAGAGGGTTTTGCTGTGGGTTTCACCCATGTACGAAGTGATAAGGTTCGAAAGAATGGAAAGTTGAGCCCTAGGTGTATTGGCCTTTTTGAGATCCTTGATAGAGTTAGCGAGTTGGCCTACAGACTTGCATTGTCACCCAGCTTATCAATAGTTGACATGGTGTTGCATACTTCCACTTTCTAGAAGAATTATGGTGATCCATCCCATGTATTAGATTTTAAGTGATTTGACTTGTATTGAGGAACCAATGGCCATCTTGGATAGGTAGGTCCATAAGTTGAGATTAAAGAACATCGCTTCAGTGAAGGTTTAATGGAGGGCTCATCCGGTACAATGGGAAATTTGGGAGACCGAGCAAGACATACGGAGTTGTTATCCTCGCCTTTCGTCACTTTAGGTATGTCTCTATGCATGGTAGAGGATGAACACTTATTTATAAGGGGGAGAAAGTAACTACCCAATCAATCGTTTTGTGTATATGAGCCTCGTTTCCCCTTTTGATGTTTCACGCATGTGTATTTATGTTTTGGTGACTTGTGGGGTTGGTTAGTTCCGTTTGGGGAAGGCTCAGGGTCCATTTGGACCCTTTGGTACTTGTATTAGAAGCCTAAGTTACAAATATTGACCAGATTTTGACTTTTACGAAAACGATCTCGGATAGTCTGTTGGGAACTTTCGGCAATTTGAGGTTTAGAAGTTTTCCCAAGTTTGACCATAGGTTGACCTTTTTCTATCGTGTTTGGAATTCGACTTTGGGACGTGGAATAGGTCTATTTTGCTATATTTATCTTGTCTGCAAAACTTGGTGTCGTTAGAGTTAGTTTGATAGGATTGAGACATTTAGTTGCAATTCTAGAGGTTCTTGAGTTTTCTTTAGAAATTCATGCTTTTTAATGTCTAATTCGTAGTTCTACATGTTATTCTTGTATTTTGGTCTTGCAAGAGACTTCGTATGATATGTTTAGACTTTTTTGGATGTTTGGTTTTGAGCACCGAGGGCTAGGGTGAGTTTAAGACGTGATTCAAAATAGTTTTTAACAAAAACAGGTTGCTGGTGTGCTGTTGTCTCTGATGTCTCAATTGGAAACACAAGTATCACAATTGCAATCTTATGGGGGGTCTCAGGTATTGCATTTGCGATGCTTGGATCGCAGTTGCGAAGTAGTACCTGTGCTTGGTAGGTTTGCTTTTACAATACATTAGTCGCATTTGCAAGATGAGTAGGCTTATTGCGAAGCCGATGTCGCATTTGCGACTTCACACATAGACTGTTTGTACCACATTTGAGAGGCATTCTTTGCTATTGTGAGGGTTCACAATTGGGAGGGATTCGTAATTGCTAACTTAGTGTCGCAATTGCGACATCTACAAATGAATAAAAAATTGGATAGTCGGGATTTCATCTTATTTTCTCTCATTTTAAAACCCTAGACTCGGTAGGAGGCGATTTGGAGAGGGTATTTTCATCTACACATATTGGATAAGTGATTACAATCAATTTTCAACGATATTTCATGATTATATAATAGGTTTAACATCAAATTTATGAGAATCAAAGAGGAATTTTTTAGATTTTTGTCAAAGTTTTAAAAATTAAAAATTTGGATTTTGAGAGTTGATTTGGACTCAGATTTGAAAACAAAATACATATCTGGACTTGTGGGGTTATGGGTAGTTGAAACATACACTTGGACTCGGGTTTTGATCGGGCAAGCTCGGGGTTGACTTATGCTGCCATTTGGGGGAATTGTATAAAGATCATAGCTTTATCTATTGTAATTGGTTTCCTCTTATTGTTTGATGATATTAAATCATTTTGGTTATATTTGAGCCGTGTGAAGGTAAATTTTAGGGAAAAACTATTTTGAGGGTTGATTTGGCCTAGTTGAGGTAAGTATCTTGCCTATCTTTGTGTTTGAGAAATACCCCTTAGGATTTTTATTAATTGTGTTATTTGTATTATATCGAAGACGTGTACACGAGGTGTGAGTGTGTACATGGGCAATATGTGGTATTTTGACAAGTTTAGACTTTTAGACTTCTTCCACGCATTTAGTTGAATTATTCATAACATGCGATATCTTCTATTGTTAACTTTACTCTCACATGCTCTATTTGACGTTGTTAGCACATGTTCTATCTTTTATTGTTATATTTGCTCTTATGTGCTTTACATGAAGTTGTTACCTCTATTATTGTCTTTTTACCTCTTTTATTATTGAGTTACGCTTACTTGAAGTTGGTATTTCGTTGGAATATCTTTTATTGCGTTATTGATGATGAACTTGTGAAAGCTATTATCACATTGAGGTTGAAGTTGTTTAATGTTGAGATATCTTTCCTTGTTTAGTATTTCTCATTCACTTTGTTATAATTGAGATTCCTGTAGACATTGTGATTGAGCCATGGGCCATATATTGTGTTAATATTGTTATTGTTGATTTGGGAAAGTGTTGAAGCATTTGAGAACAGATGGTGTGAGTTGATGATTTAGTTATATGCATACGGTGGTATAAGGACAAGGGTTGATATGCATGTTGTGAGATAAGGTGGGACTTATATGCGTGTTGCTAGTAAGGGAATTACTTGAAGCCACGCGGCGAGATAAGGGGGCTAATACTCATGTAGCTACTTCGAGAAAACCTTTTTAAAAATAAATACAAGGCTCATGCTGTGATACAAGGAAGATTGTGATTGTGACTTGTGAAATGAGATTATGAGATGTGGTGCCTCAATTGTGATTCTTGTTGTACTTTCTA
Source organism: Nicotiana glauca (assembly GCA_026770625.1). NCBI lineage: Eukaryota > Viridiplantae > Streptophyta > Magnoliopsida > Solanales > Solanaceae > Nicotiana > Nicotiana glauca. The sequence goes on from MU687100.1 coordinate 76,896, forward strand.
TGTTTAAAACGCTAGTTGGTTGAAAAGTTCATTTTGATTCTTCGTTTGTCTTACTTGTATTTGTATGTATTTTATTACTTGTTGTTCTATTCATATGTTTTCACTTTCCTATTTCCTTTACAGCCTTAAATTTCTGTTGCTAGCTTCCATCTTTGTACTTCTTTGTTTTCATTCATTTCCTCGTTTTCCATTGTTAGACTACACTAAACTTTATTTAGTTTTGCTTGTCCTAATAGGTATCTTGACTTGGCCTCTTCACTATTCTACTGAGGTTAGGCTTATTACTTACTGGGTACCGTTGTGGTGTACTCACGTTACGCGTCGGTAAATCTTTGTGCAAATCCAGGTACATCTGCTCGTACCGGACGCCAGTGATCATTCAATTACGGTCAGAGATTTCAAGGTATACCTGCTCGATGCTCGCAGGTCTCGGAGTCACCTTCTGTTACTTCTTTTAATATTGTTTATCCTATTATCAGACAAAGTCGTATTAGAGATTTTTAGTACATTTCTGCAGAGCTTATGACTCAGTTCCTCAGGTTTTGGGGATTTTGTTACTAATGTTCCATTTTGGATTTATTATGAGCTTATTCGATTTATTTTATTATCTTAGTTTCCTATTTCTGTTAAGATATCAATGAATGTTAGGCTTACCTAGTCGTAGAGACTAGGTGTCATCACGACTTCTCGGGTAAGATTTTGGGGTTGTGACAATATCAACCATGCAGGAAACTCACATGATGCACGGACAGCTCATGTTCCAGCATATATCAATCCACCCGGCATGGTCACAGGCTCAAAATCACAATCAGCCAAGGCCGGTAATAGGCTCAATATCGCAATTCTTTTGGTATGGTCACATGCTCAATATCACAATTCCCCTAATGTGGTCATATGCTCAATATCACAATCCATCCGGCAAGGTCACAGGATACCAATCCAATCCATATCACATAGAAAGTGGATATATTATAATATATGTACATGATCAATGAACATCAAATTTCATACTCTTAAACTGGTATAAGTGACATGCTAAGGTGTATGCATGTGAAAAGTATGCTATCAAAGCTCAAATCAAGCAATTACATTGCGAACGTAGTAATTACTAGGTTCCATCAGGAGATTAACCTCTATAAAACGTCAAACAGGGTACAAATAGCTCACAAAAAGGGGCACAAATAGGAGAACCATCATAGTACGAAGCTTAGCAATAAACTCAAGCCATCTCATAGCCTTAACACTACCCTGAGCATGAATAATATATTGGTGCACACATATGAGCTCAACCGCACACATGTGCGCCGCCCATAGCACTTAACTATATCAAATAACTCAGGAAACTAGTGCCTCAGCAAAGATTAGATAATATGTTACCTCAAGAGAGCCAAAAAAGTACTTTATGAATGCCATCCTGCGCGAATCAACCTTTGAAGAGCTCGAAACTAGACAAAAGAAACTCAAAACAATCAAATAATGCCATAGAAAACAAACACAAACGATAAAGGTCGAATATTTAATTGTCAACATAAATCTCAACCCGAGCCCTTATCCCAGAACTCAACAAAACCCAAATATCACAATAACTCATTCGAATTTGAGTCCAATCATACTAATTTCACTCAAATGCTACTCTGAATCGATGTTCAAATCTCAAATATTCACTTTAGAAAAGTTTTGACATAAGCCCCCAATTTCTTCACTTCAAATACCTGATATTAGAACTCATGTATATTGAGTAAGAATCAACCAAATCATCAACAATTTACCTTAGTTGGTTGGACATGATTTGAGCTTAAAATCGCTTCTTGACCTCAAGAAACCTAACCCCAATAGAAAAAATACTTTTCTCCGACCTTTTACTTATAGGCCCAAATTTCTAGTTTTCTGACACTGCCCCGGATGCTTTGCATCCCCAGTTCACTCCTCCTCCAATCCTGGACACGGACCAGGATGCTATGGTAGTAGTGCACTGCCAGCATTTGATAATTTGATCATAACTTCTTGTAGGAATGTCCAAATTACAAATGGTTTTAAGTGTCAAAGAATAGACTCAAAGATCTTTCATTTGATAAGTTTTCCACCACATATATCCTTATATATATATATATATAGATATGCTCATCCAAAGTCAGGTCTTACGCGTACTCATTTGCAACTTTAGTCTATCATGTAATTTCTAACTTGACTTGTCCCAAGGGCTATCCTTAGGACTTATATCACTTCAATACACCTCGTATACTTGTTATTATGTCCGTGGGATATCATTCATATTATTAATTAATATTCGCATACAAATAAATATAATTAGCACGCGTCAGACCTCTTAATGGCCATATAACATTTCTAAACTTTTTCTAGGCTATACATTCTCCCCCTCATAAGAACATTCATACTTAAATATTTTATAAGTTATACTTATGCAAGAAGTTATCCTTGTTTACCGTGAAAATGGTAATAACTATTAAATTTAATTATGGGACTCTTAAAATATGTGATCTATTTTTATGCTAGTTGTTCTGTGGTTGATACTATGCGTGAGATTTTGAAACGAGATAAGAGTTAGGAATAAGGATGATAACCAAACTGATAGTTTAGCAGTTGGTGCATTGATCAAACCGAATTGCTATCTATTGGGGTCTCGAGCTTTCCTATTCGAGGGCCTTGGGGTAGAGTCTGAAGCTCGAATAGGAGCTATTGACGGTGGTCGATGGGGAATAACAGTTACAAACAGATCAATGGCAGCTCTTTATGGCCAATAATAAGCAATAAATGATGAACAATGAATTGAACACAATGAATATTAGCAATAAACAATAAATGGGATAACAAGACCAAGAGAAAGTGTTAGAGAGCAGAGAGAATGTTCTAACTATATTTTAGTATGGAGCAACAGATGTCTAAAAATTGACAAGGATCCCCTTTATATATGAGGGGAATCCCAACATAGTACAAAATGCATTAATTACAAATATATGGAGATGGGATAGCTAGATGACACCCTGATTCAGGTGTAGAATAGTCCACTAGGCTCTGTCAGTCCTAGCCGTGTGCCTATGGAACTCCCCATTTCTACCATTACCGTGATCATTATTGTCCCGAGGTCGAGTTTCGGCAACCCTCGAGGGAGAAGACTCGGTCGTGGCCTCGAGTCTTCGAGATGATCTTTCGAAGTGCCTTAATGACGAGAAATTAGACCCTATGATTTCACCATATACCGATAGTCCCCACATTACTTATAGTGGAATGATGAGAAATGACTTTGATATCCATCTCTTCGAACTTCCCGTGATGATGTCATATTAATGGTGTAAGCCTTTGTGATAACCAAAAATGTCCCGTTAGTCCACTTTTTTCAGAATCATTCACAGTACTGTTGACCTTTATTCTTCAGAGTAATAATATTATCATCCGCCCATTTTTCAAAAACGCATTGATTGCTCCTGCCAATACGTCTTTTGAAGACATTAATGGGGCCGTCGATTTTGCTACCATCCCCTATAAAAGGGAACCATTTCATTATTCAAGTGTTCTCAGATTAGTCTTTCGCCCTTCTCTTATCTTTATCCCCATCCATTTTTATTTTACATGTTTGAGCCCCGCGGTCTTAGTGCCGCATGGAGGCATTCTCATCAGTCATGTCGCGCCCCTTTCCTAGGGCTCTCCCCTACCGAGCAAGATTACACCGACTTTTGTTGTTATTGTTGTTGTTGTTGCTATTACTGCTGTCAGTGTTGGCTCGAGATGGTGAGACAGGGGGGCAAATTTCTTATGGTTTAGAAGGATGTTTGGACTTTACACCGCTTCTCAGGAGGGCATTCGGACTATACACCACTGCTCACCTCCCTACTCTGGCCTGGTGTGGCACTTTATATCCTTTATCATCCTAAACTTTTGAGGCGTTATTGGTGCGAAGATGGAGATCAGGGCTCCGGAGATACGATTCCCTAGGGGATGGTTGTCGAACATAACGTCGCCGAGAATCTTCCCCGAGAACTACTTTGACTCTTGACATTTATCGTATGTATTTTCTTTTGCTTCTTTGTTTCTGTCTAAGGGTCCTTCGTGGGCTTTTGTAATCAAGTATTTATGAATACAAAGATGTTTCTTCAATTTGACTCTAACATATGTTATATTTCCCTTTATCTATGTTTGTGCAGAATCTGAATGCATGACCTTATCAATTGGTGTGTATATCGAGCCCGGGTGCAAGTATTTTTTCTAACTTTTGATTGATTATCACGGCTCCTCGCAGAACCCTTTTCCATTCCTTGGATCGATCCTAGATTCGACTGATATACTCGGGATGTCGGGACCCTGACTTCGAGTTGAATAGAGACATCCTTTAGGCTTTCAAGAGCAGTCTCCGAGGGAGGGTTTTCTCAAATCCGGGCAGCCATTGAATAGAGACATCCTTTAGATAGATCTCGAGTGAGGGTTTACTCGGGTTCAGATGATACCTTGGGACAAAACCCATGTGAGTAGAGTTTAAGTGCTTATTTTCCTCTTGAGAGAGGCCCTCAAAATCACATTGATGGCTTTCTAGAGCGAATCTTCCTTTGGTAGAGGTCCTCGAGATCGAGTACCGGGCTCGGAACATGTAATGAGGCCAATGGCCTTTTGGAGCCTAACTTTTTTTTTATGGAGGTCCTCGAGGTCGGGTACCACCTCGGGACTTGAAATGGTGCCAATGTCTTCCCAGAGCCTACGTCGAGATCGGATACCACCTCGGGACTTGGTTGTCACGGGGTTTTGGACGTTGAAGCACTGTATGGCGATGTCGAGTGTAGGATACATTTATGAAGTGAACAAAGTGATAGAAGCTTTAGCCAATATTTTCAATCGGTCCCCGAGGGAGGCGAGCGATCGCCGCTTTCCTATATATAGGGTTGTCTTTGCCCCTTTGGAGATTCCGCTATTCTTAGTAATTACCCTCTTTCATAGATTTCTCTTTACTTGTGCCAATTTTTCTTTAACTCAAAGCATTTACCCAAGCCTTCATTTCCCTTTCCTTCTTTTTATTATAGCCATGGATGCTATGCCCGAATCTACTTGGCAAGGAGAAAAGAGTTCTTCCTCTGGGCGCTTTGCTTCGGGAGGCAATCTCCCGCCAGAAAAGACTCCCAACATTCGAGGTTATTAGGATTATGCCTCAAAGTTCATTTCTTTAATAGGAGAGGAGCACCTTGAGTTGGTGAGGAAGGACTTTGGATGGGGGGCAAAGGTAGTATTGCATGTACTTTCCCTGGGAGAAAGCTTTATGGACCATGCTCAGGGGTTTTTTGAACATGTATACGTACCCTTTCATGCTAGGCCCCCCTGATAGGGTTGTGCTTGATTTATATTGGAAATATCGGGTCACCTTGGTGCAGATTCATCCGTCATTTTGGTGGATAGTACTAATAGTGAGGTTCTTTACAGAGAAGGTAGGTCTTGAATTCACGCTCAGTCATCTTACCAGGTTCTACCGACCTTTTCACCATCGAGGTATGTTAACCTTACGATGCTGGTCGGCTATACCTTTCATTGTTGATTATGATGAAGGCAGAGATCGGGAGTGGATGAGTCGGTTCATTCAAGCACAGACTGTTGATATTATTCCTGTGGAGTTTCTGCTACTTCCTGAGGAATGGAATTTTATAGGTAAATGGTACATTTGTGTTGTCGTAGTTTTGTTTATGGCGAAGATGAGCTTCATCAATGTGCCTTCTTTTCCTTTTTCTGCAGTGATTTTGTGGATGTCGAGCGAGGTTTTTGATCTGCTGGATGATGTTCTGAAGTCTGTGGCCTAATCGACTTACAATTAATCCATGTGGCGAGATTTATCTAAGGATAGGTGGGAGGCAAAACACCACGGTACATGCTATGCAATTTTCTTTCACTCCCCTTTTTTTCTCGGAAGGGCGCGTTTTCTTTCTGCATGCTAACTCTATTATTGTAGGTACCACAGAGCCTTCTGAGGCAAGTCCATTCCCCTTTGGAGAGGAAGAAGGGTTGCTAGCTTCTGGGCTAAAGAATGATAACAATAAGCAAGAGATACTCTGCAAGGCGACGGTGCTCAAAGCAAGGTGAACCTGGACCGGGGGTCCGGAGTGGAAATATTGACTGTGCTTGCCATGCTCTTGATTTCTGGTTTTGGCAAGGTGGTCTCTCCTTCGATGGCACCCTCTTTTCTGTCAGAGGTATCTCGAGGGATATTCGAAACCTGGGATCATATCTGTCGAGCGCCCGTGCCCCGACCAAGGTCGATTATTTCGGAGATAAGGGATTCAGGCTAGTAGATGTGCACTCGACTGTCGAAGAAGCCCTGTGGCTTTACTATGTGGTGAGTTTTGGCAGAGGCCATTTGAGTTTCGCTCCCTCCTTTCCTTATTGAGTTTTTCTTTGCAGGCTTTTGACAAGTTTAAGTTCGAGATGCTTCGTCACGAGGCCAGGCTGCGGGAAGTTCTGGATGAGGAGAAATCCCTCAGGCTCCTTTGTGATCAAAGGAAAGTCGAGCTGGTACGCTTACAGTATAAGGTGAGTCGGAGCATGAATTATGAGAGCTATTTGAAAAAGGAGGTAGTTTTTGTTCTGAGCGTGTGCATGTTCTTTCTCCTAGCTCCTGAGTTGATGTTTTGTTTACTTCAGTTGTAGAAAAAATGTAGGAACTAGAGCGCCTTTGAAATGAAGTAGGCCAAGTCGAGCACGAATATGACAAATTAAGGGCTCGAGCGAACGCTCAGGCTTTTGCAGAAAAGGGTGCTCTGGGTAAAGCCTCTGCCTTTGAGGTTCAACTTCACTTAGCTCATGATAATAACTTGGTTCGAACAGACATGATTATAAAGCTCAAGCCTGAGCTTTTGAAGATAAAGGTCGAGGTTGTGGACGCTCGGCTGAAGTTGTAATGAGCTGAACTAGGGCCGACCAAAAAGTAGCGGTGTATTTGAAGGACGTTGCCGATGCTCGAGCTGAGCTGAAAAGGATTTTTGACCGCGAGGGCAGGAGTAAGAAATATGCCTGGTGTAAGTCTCGAAGGGAAACCGTCGAGGAGATCCATGCTAGGGGCTTCGACTTCTCGGGAGATGTGAAATGGGCGAGGGCGGATGAGTAAGGCGCTAGGTCACTTCAATCCGATGCCGAGAATAGCGAGGATGAGGCTGACGGGCCGTAGTCCCCAAGGGGAACAACCGCACGGCAGAGACCTCGTGCATCACAATCTCAAGTACAACACAACAAATATAAAAAATATATATATAGGAACAAAGCAAGAGAATAAACTCAAGGAATTCCGTTCACCAAAAGACGGTATAACTAACTTATAAGGAATAGCTGTAACAGAGAAATACTAAGCGCAATAAGAACAACTCAACAAGGGAGAGATAATATGAAAACAACGATTTCATAATACTCGTTTCAACAACAAGGAAGTTAACATGAATCAAATAATTACACTTAAGAAAATATCAACTAAACATGGAATATCTAGCTCCTTCCCAATTAAGACCAATTATTTATACGAGAGATAGAACTGAGGCTTTCCAAATAAAGACAAGCAGTTAGGAAAGATAGTATGACTATGGAGGGATAAATGTCCACAGTTAAACAAGTAAAGAACAATTAGGCAACAAGAATAACCAAAAAGGGCAATAAATTCCAAGTAAGTCATGTAGAGGTGAAACTAATAACATGGAACTCCATCGTATCAAGAACAACTTCATATTCGGTGATTATAAGGATCCAAGAGCCAAAAAAGGGCAATTTTCCACAAATAAATCAGAGCACGCACTCGTCACCTCGCGTACAAGGAATACAATTAGCAAGGAAGACTCAATTCCCAAGGGGAAGTACCCCACACAAGGTTAGGCAAGATACTTACCTCAAACCGGTTAAAATCAACTAGCAACCACGTTTTTTCCACGAGTATTCGACTCCAAGTGGCTCAAATCTATTCAATTCAATTACACATCGTAAATAATATTGTAAACAACTGATTCCACTATAAAAATTAAAGCTAGGGCGTGAAAATAGGTAAAATGACCAAAATGCCCCTCCATCCAACATCTCGGAATCGAATAATTTTCACATTTTTAGAACCCTCATACTCTCACGAGTCTAACCATATAAAAATCTGCCAAATCGGAGGTCAAATTCCCCCCTAAAACCCAATAGTTAAGTCTAAGAAGTTTCGTCCAATTTTCCCCCAATTTTGATCTTGAATTCGAATTCAAATGGTGGATTTAACTAGATATTGATAGAAAACAACTAAATGAGGTTAAAGAAACAATACCCACTGATCTTCACTTCAAAATCCACCCAAAATCGCCTTCTCTCGAGTCCCAATTGATTTTCCAACTTTTGAAATAAACCCTCGGATTATCCTATTTCTGAACAGTAATTTCTGCTTTTGCAGTCCAGCGGTCCCGCTTTTGAGGAAAAACAACCACTTCTACGGTTTCCTTAAGCTTGCCAATTTCCACTTTTGCGGTTATTTCATCGCAGAAGCGAGTCCGCTTCTACAGGAATTCCTTCGCTTCTACGGCTGCCAAGCCGCTTTAAGGTCCTCCATCGCTTATGCGGCTACCAAGCCACTTTTGCGGCTGCACTTGTGCGCTCCCCAAGCCGCAGAAGCGAAAATACCAGTAGCCCTGCTGCAATTTTCCTTCTAACTCCAAACTTTGCCCGTTGAGCATCCGAAACACAACCGAGGCCCCCGGGACCTCAATCAATCACACACGCAAGTCATATAACCTAACACGGACTCGCTCGAAGTTCCAAATCATATAACATAACATTAAAACGACAAATCAAACCAAAAATCAAGTTTATGAACTTCTAAATCTTCAAATATCGAAACCTATGCCGAAACCTATCAATTCACCTCGGAATGACTCCAAATTTTGCAGACAAGTCCAAAATAACATAACGGAGCTATTCCAACTCTCGGAATCGCATTCTGACCCTGATATCCCAAAAGTAAACAGTGGGTCAAACTTCTTCATTTTCCAACTCCAAGTTTCGTCGAAATGCCTCAATTTACTCTACGGACCTCCAAATCTAAATCCGGACGCGCGCCTAAGTCCAAAATCACCATACGAAGCTGTTGAGATCATCCACGACCCATTCCGGGGTTTTTCACCCAAAAGTTCAATTCCGGTCGACTTTACACCGTTCTAACTTCCAAAATAAGGTTTCTTCTCTAAATTTGACTCTAAACCATCCGACAGCCGAATTCCACCATGCACGCTAGTCGATACTCATATTACGAAGCGGTTCCAGACCTTATGCCGCTGAACAGAGCTTAATTTCTCAAAACGACCGGTCGGGTCGTTACATCCTCCCCTTCTTAAAACCAATGTTTGTCCTCAACGTGCTAAGATTCGCCTCGAAGTCCTCAAGTCACTGAGTGCGAATTTCCTACACCCACGGGTGATTCCACATCACCCTAATCCACTTAAGCCTGACGAAACCATCTCAACTGAAATTTAACCTTCCTAGCAATACCAGTAGGCCTTCAAGCCAGAATTCTGACCTTCCATCCATTTCTAAAAAACTCGACCCTAATCCATGCCCGGTATCAGTCTCAACCAACTATTTCAATACAAGCCAACACACACAGGGTACAACCACATAACATGACACCTCACACACAGGCCCACAATCACATTTTCGATAGCAGTACTTGCCTGAAATCAAATCTGTACCGGCCATAAGCCTCATATTCTATAGGAACTCTTTTCAAACCTCCACAACACTGGCGATGATACAAAAACCATGAAAACCGCATAATAGACACCTGAATAACCACACCTCAGCCAACACCAACGGGTACATATCCCACAAACTAAACTCAAGAAGCATAGAACGGAAATGACTGAGTATAAGAAAGGAAACACATAGGGTAACTAACAAACAAATCAAACTAGCACAATTTCTTCTAAAACACAAATCGACAAAAATATCTAATAAGAAAGAATGAAAGCATATAGAAGACTCACAATGATCTATACTGATATAACCTCTCCCCGTAGTACACAGCCCGATCTCAGCATATCAATCACCTAAAATCACGAGGGTCCCGCCCTGAACACTAAATCACAAGTAGGGCACACATCAACCCAATCTAGAGACTCTTACTAGATCAATTCCGTCTACAATTTACAACACAGACCAGCTCCCACACCGGTGAAGCATAGAAATCATAGCTCGTAACCAAGAATGCTTAGAAGTCACATCAAGCCTGCCAAAACAGACAACAGGAAAATACTACTAGCCTCGTAACTCTCGACAACGGCTAGAATCAGACGATAGACACGGCTATCACTCACAAAACCTCCCAACAGGGTAATCACATAAACGGAGTGCAAATCATGAAGTGCTCCCATAAATGGAGCAACAGACAAGGAAATCTGCCCCCATAAGTAGAATTGTGATGAACTATAGATAGGGACCCTCAACAATAAACCGAATCCGTACCTGTATGTCATTCAACTGGCACACCGACCTCAAGCCTACCATATGGAACACTTCAACGAGCCGGGCCTCCCCCTCTTGGGCGCCCTCTACCTGCCTGAATACCTCGTTGGGACACACCGGTCCGAAGTTTGGGACAATCTCTCACCATGTGGCTAGTATCTCCACACTCAAAATACCGTCTCTACTGACGAGGCGGTGGGAACTGTGCGGTACATGTACTTCGAGACCCATGATCACCTGAGTTACCATGCTGAGTCTGAAACGCGAACTGAACTGGCTGACCCGCAAAACCTCTACCATGACGCACCCTACCTCCAAAATAAGGACCTGTATATCTCCTCGGTCTACGAGGACCCCTCTCCTCCTCAAACTCTCGCTCCTGATCTCGTCTGCTCTCTCTCTCATGACCCTGCCTGCCCTCTCTCTCTCTCTCTCTAGCATGCATACCCTCTATCCTCCTAGCAATGTTCACCACCTGCTGATATGGAATATCTATCTCCAACTCACGGGCCATGCTGGACCTAATGCTAGGAATAAGCCCCTCAATGAACTGGCGAACCTTCTCGCGAACAGTGGAAACCAAGGGTGAGGAATGTCTAGCCAAACTAGTGTAACGGACAGCATACTCCGAGACGGTCATAGCACCCTTGTGCAAATGCTCAAACTCCGCGCGCCATGCATCCCTGAGGCTCTAAGGAACAAACTCTCTCAGGAACATATCTGAAAATTGAGTCCAAGTCAGTGAAGCTGCCTCGTCTGGACTGTCTAACTCATAGGTGCGCCACCAATCATAGGCGCCTCCTCGAAGCTGAAAAGTAGTGAAAGAAACCCCGCTCGATCTAGAGATATCCATAGTACAGAGAATACGGTAACACTTATCAAGAAACCCAAAGGCATCGTCTGATGCTAATCCAGTGAACACCGGAGGACCATACTTCTTGAACCTCTCTAGTCTCATCTGCTCCTGCTCGGAAGCCGCTGCCATGCCCTCGGGCTGGACTGGTGCCGCAGGCAGCGCAGGAATGATCTCTGGGACCTGCTCAACATGCGCTCGCTGCTCAGGAGTGCGGGCGGCGGGAGTCTGTGCTCTTCCCCCGGCCTGGGATGTGGCTGCAGCAAGGGGAAGCAATCCTGCTTGAGCCAAAGTGGTATACATACTCATGAACTGTGCCAAAGTCTCCTGAATGGCTAGGGTAGTAGTAGCAATGGGCGTGTCAGGTGCCTGGACTCCGGCTAGATCTGCTGGTGGTGCCTCGGTGGCAGCTCGCGCAGGCGCTCACGCTGTACCTCATGCGCGTCCTCGAACTCTACCCCCGCCCCGGCCCCGACCTCCAACGGCTGCAGCAGGGGGCGCATGTGCCTGATCACCTCGAGTAGTACGTGTCCTTACCATCTGCGAGAGAGTAGAAGATAGAGGTTTAGGATTGTAGATGTCAAAAATCTCGCACGACAGGGAAATCAAGTTAAGTTGAATTTTCCTAAAGGTACATAGCCTTTCGCAGATAACTACAAACGTCTCCGTACCGATCCACAAGACTCTAATAAACTGGCTTGTGATCTGTGACTCCTATGAACCTAGAGCTCTGATACTTACTTGTCACGACTCCAGTTCACCCTCCATGAATATGTCGTGATGGCACCTAGTCCCTATGACTAGGTAAGCCTAACAATGCGGAAGATAAACCAAAATTTGCGGAAGAAAATAAGTAAAACTGAACAGGTAAAATAAACAGGGTTTAAGGTGCCGCTCGGCACATACCACAACAATTCTCAAAGCTAACAAAACTCCCCAAAACCCGAAAACTCACAAATCACAAGCTAAGGGATACATAAGAGGCTCTGACATAAGAATATCTATACAAAGGAGAAAATACTGGAAGAACTATACTTATTACAGAAAAAGCTGGAAAGGGACTCCTCGGTCTACGGACGTAGCAGATATACCTTGAAGTCTGTACCAATACGCCTCATTCCAAGGCTGACAGAACTGAACGGGAGTACATGTATCTACACAACAAAAATGTGCTGAAGAGTAGTATGAGCAAACCACAGCGGTGCCCAGTAAGTATCAAGACTAACCTCGGTGGGGTAGTGACGAGGAACAGTCAAGGCACCTACCGGTCGATAAACAGTATAATCATAGGAATAATGGTAACGACATATGAATATGTAAAGAATGCTTGAAAGACCAAAAATGCTACAATTCACAATAAGGGATAAATACAACAATTAACAATAAGAATATAATAAACGATGACACAAAACGATGGCAGAATCACAACCCAAACCCTAAGATCACAACACAGCAAAGAAAAGAAACAAGTCAATAATTCATATCATACAATGATGTTCACAAAAGGTCTTATACTACTCTTTCCACAATTTCACCAAGTATCGGACAAACCATAACTCGCGAAGACCCAGTATCTGAAATCTAACAATTGACATACTGTGCCCCCATCAATCTCATGGTCATACCGACAACTAACTGGCTAACTAGGGCCACTCTCCCAAATATAATGGATAAGCAAGAGCGTACCTCCACCCTTAGAAAAATCAGGAGGAATTCACCTCTAATAGGAGTGCTCAGCTACGTGTATGCTTGTGCAAATGTTTCTAACAAAATTCTACCAACCAGCAAACATGAAAAGGAGGACGGACCACACGTACGATGTTCCCTCACAACTCCCAAGAGGTAACGTTCATACGGGTAAACAACCCATAATCACAATAGAAACAAATAGGAATGCCTCAACAAGCCGTCACAACTCTATACAATCAATCCCTGACATAGCCCACCTTATTTCGCCACGTGTGCAATAAATAATATAAAAGGCACCGCCTTATTTCGCCACATGTGCATAATAATGTCCCACCTTATTCCGCCACATGCGCAACCCACATATAGGCATATAACATATCCCGCCTTATTACGCCGCATGTGCAAAACATCAATAACAACAATAGCACGGCAAGGACCTCGTGCAACCATTCAACAACAACCGCAGGGCAGAAACCTCGTGCATCACAATATCAACAACAGCACGGCAGAAACCTCGTGCATCACAATATCAATAATTGCATGGCAGAAACCTCATGCATCATAATATCAACAGCCGCACGGCAGAAACCTCGTGCATCACAATATCAACAACCGCACGGCAGAGACCTCGTGCATCACAATCTCAAGTACAACACAACAAATGACAATATATATATATAGGAACAAAGCAAGAGAACCAACTCAAGGAATTCCGTTCACTAAAAGATGGTATAACTAACTCATAAGGAATAGCTGTAACAGAGAAATACTAAGCGCAATAAGAACAACTCAACAAGGGAGAAATAATATGAAAACAACGATTTCATAATACTCAGTTCAACAACAACGAAGTTAACATAAATCAAATAATTACACTTAAGAAAATATCAACTAAACATGGAATATCTAGCTCCTTCCCAATTAAGACCAATTATTTACACGAGAGATAGAAATGAGGCTTTCCAAATAAAGACAAGCAGATAGGAAAGATACTATGACTATAGAGGGGTAAATGTCCACAGTTAAACAAGTAAAGATCAATTAGGCAACAAGAATAACCAAAATGGGCAATAAATGCCAAGTAAATCATGTAGAGGTGAAACTAATAACATGGAACTCCATCGTATCAAGAACAACTTTATATTCGGTGATTATAAGGATCCAATAGCCAAAAAGGGGCAATTTTCCACAAATATATCCGAGCACGCACTCGTCACCTCGCGTACAAGGAATACAATTAGCAAGGAAGACTCAATTCCTTAGGGGAAGTTCCCCACACAAGGTTAGGCAAGATACTTACCTCAAACCGGCTAAAATCAACTAGCAACCACGTTTTTGCCACGAGTATCCTACTCCAAATGGCTCAAATCTATTCAATTCAATTACACATCGTAAATAATATTGTAAAGAACTAATTCCACTATAAAAATTAAAGGTAGGGCACGAAAATAGGTAAAATGACCAAAATGCCCCTCCATTCAACGTCTCGGAATCGAATAATTTTCACATTTTCAGAACCCTCATACTCTCACGAGTCTAACCATATAAAAATCTCCCAAATCGAAGGTCAAATGCCCCCTTAAAACCCAATAGTTAAGTCTAAGAAGTTTCATCCAATTTTCCCTCAATTTTGACCTTGAATTCGAATTCAAATGGTGGATTTAACTAGATATTGATAGAAAACAACTAAATGAGGTTAAAGAAACATTACCCACTGATCTTCTCTTCAAAATCCACCCAAAATCGCCTTCTCCCGAGCTCCCAATTGATTTTCCAACTTTTGAAATAAACCCTCGGATTATCCTATTTCTGAACGGTGATTTCCACTTTTGCAGTCCGCTTTTGAGGAAAAACAACCGCTTCTACGGTTTCCTTAAGCTTCCCAATTTCCGCTTCTGCGGTTATTTCATTGCAGAAGCGAGTCCGCTTCTGCGGGAATTCCTTCGCTCCTGCGGCTCCTGCCCAAAGGTCCTCCATTGCTTCTGCGGCTGCCAAGCCGCTTCTGCAATTCCCAAGCCACAGAAGCGAAAATACCAGTAGCCCTGCTGCAATTTTCTTTCTAACTCTAAACTTTGCTCGTTGAGCATCCAAAACACACCCGAGGCCCCCGGGACCTCAACCAATCACACATACAAGTCATATAACCTAACGCGGACTCGCTCGAAGTTCCAAATCATATAACACAACATCGAAATGACAAATCAAACCAAAAATCAGGTTTTTAAACTTCTAAATCTTCAAATATCGAAACCCATGCCGAAACCTATCAATTCAACTTGGAATGACGCCAAATTTTGCAGACAAGTCCAAAATAACATAACGGAGCTATTCCAACTCTCGGAATCACATTCCGACCCCGATATCCCAAAAGTCAACTACGGGTCAAACTTCTTCATTTTCCAACTTCAACTTTCACCGAAATGCCTCAATTTACTCTACGGACCTCCAAATCTGAATCCGGACACGCGCCTAAGTCCAAAATCACCACACAAGTTGTTGAGATCATCCACGACCCATTCCGGGGTCGTTTATCCAAAAGTTCAATTCCGGTCGACTTTACACTGTTCTAACTTCCAAAATAAGGTTTTTTCTCTAAATTTGACTCTAAACCATCCGACGGTTCCAGACCTTCTGCCGCTGAACGGAGCTTAATTTCTCAAAACGACCGGTCGGATCGTTACAAAGGGGAAGGTTCTAGAGAGAACTAGAGATAGAGAGATAGAGATGAGAGTCGGTTGAGTGAGGAATGAGAGGGGTTTGGGGGTCGATTGGTTTAATTCGGTATGAACGGATCTGGACTGTTGATCAAAATTGAGCAACGGCCAAGATTTAATCCGGTTTGGTCAAGTAGATTTAGGGATTGGGCTTGGGTCTTTAGGTTTGTTTAATTTGGGTTGGGGTCTGGTTTAATTTAGGCTAAATTAGAACGCCAAATCTGGCTATAAGTTATATAGCCCTTTTTCCCATTTAATTTATAGAAAATAATAAACAAATTTTTGAAAATAAATTAAAAGCACTAAAATAATTTATAATATATAATTATCAAATTAAAAATATAAGATCCCATTTTATAAAGATGAGACAAATTTAAACCTAAATATGTCTAATAATGCAATTATGCAATTTTATCATTAAAAATACTAAATAAATTTATAAAAATATGTAAAAAAAAAAAATATCTTAGCTATATTTTAGTATAAAAATGAGAATCCAATAATTGAATCACCAAAAATAATAATTTTGGGGACAATTATTGAATTTTTCTTGATAAAATAAGATAGTAAATTGATTTTAAAAATCTTTGAAAAATTAAGAAAATAATAAAACCTTGGGATATACTTATATATGCATATATAGGCTATTTTGAAGGTATTTTACGTATTTAAAATATAGGAAAAAATTGGGTATCAATACTATTCAACTTCATTCATATAATTTAATACCCATTCAAAGTCATTAATGATGCTAAATCAATTGTCCAATGCCATCAAGTTACTATTTATCGTCTTCCTTAATCAACACTTTCAAAATATACAATTCGGATGATTACATAGTTGATTACTTCCAACTTTGGCTAACAAATAATTCCATATGTTCATTGTACTCGTTAATTTCATTTCCAAGAATACTATTCATCTTTTCTCTCATTTTCACAAAAGTACTATTCGTGCCATGAACTAGAGTGGTATAATCCAATCTTTCAACCATTAAAACTTATAACAAATGCTACAAATACTTCTAACTACTCATAATAAACGAGTTTGAAGCATAAGAATTACCTCTAGTAGATCAATCTTGAAAAATTATAACATTGGTGATTATTGTGTTCTTAACGATTTGATGATGAAATATTGTATTTGTATGTAAGAATTGTATTAGAAAATCATTTATATCGAGTAATAATCTACCCAAAATATCACTAACAGCTTACCTTAGTTGGTTGAACTTGATTTGAGCTTGAACTTAACCTCAAGAACCCTAACCCCAAAAGCTCAAAATACTCTTTCTCCCCGACCTTGTACATATAGGCCCAAATTTCTGAGTTTCGAACGCTGCCCCGGATGCTTCACTTCCCCAATTCACTCCTCCTCCAAGCCCGCACACGGACCCGGACGCTATGGCAGTACTTCACTGCCAGCCTTTGGTAATTAGTTGTAATTTCTTATAGGAATGTCCAAATGACGAACGGTTTGAAGAGTTAGAAACTAAACTCAAAAATATATTTTTTGATAGATTTTTCACCACATAAATCCTTATATATATCTAGATTTTCTCGTCCAAAGTCGGTTCTTACGCGTACTCATTTAGAACTTTAGTTTATCATGTAATTTCCAATTTGGCTTGTCCCAAGGACTCTCCTTAGGCCCTATATCACTTCAAATACACCTTCTACACTTGTTATAATGTTCACGAGATATTTTTTATATTCTTAATTAACAATTTCATACACATAAATATAGTTAGCACATGTCGAACCTTTGAATAGCCTTGTAACATTTCGAAACTTTTTCCAGGGTGCTACAGCCACAAATTCCAAGGATCAGTTGAAAAATTACTCCAAGAAGTAATCTTTTACGAATAAGTGCAATTGAAATAAGTTCATTCCGGCTAATCATTTATGTATTGTATCTAGTCCGGTGGTGACTATCACAGTGGAACACGAAACCTTTCTTAACGGCTCGTTCTATTTTATTTTGAACCTGACATCCTTTATTAATTTAAGTCTACTAGAATGACTTACTACTTGACATTGCACCCGGATTGGTTATCCCTCACAAATTAGTGAAAATATCAAAGTATTATTTTCATCAATTAGATTTCTAATTTTACTCCGTATATTATCATATACTCATCGGATTCAACATCCATTCAAACTAGATGTCATTCCGGACGGATTATCCCTCCTTGCACCTAAATGGAACGAAGACGACCTCTTCATAGCGTCGAATAACTTAAAACGACCATCTTTTATATCTAAAACAAATACTTAATGACTCTAATAATTGTTTTGAATATAATGAACCACGGAAAAAACTTAAGTCTGTGCAACTAGACATAAGCATTTGGCTACTATCTTGACGTCGAGAATATCGTGAAAAGCTACAAAAATATTTCTAAGTATATAATATTCAAAATTGAAACAGAAATACTTAAAGTCCCGAATAAAAACTTTAAGAAACTCTTTTTAGAAAGATGAAAGGTTACTTGGTTAAATTAAGCTTCAGCCCCACTATCAACAAAGCCAAGATCAGGAACAGAATTTGGAGGTCAGGAGGATGAGCGGACATCCGAAAGCTGAGTGGCCAAAGGAGGCGAGTGAACCGGAGGAAAAAATATTTCTTCTTCTTTAGGATTCTCGCCTATGTCCCTTGTGGATTCTTCACCCACATCGAGTGTGTACTCTTGGGCATCGAGAGAAGGTTGACCATGTAGTGCTCGGATGTCTTTTGTCTTAAATTCGTGGGCCACACCTTCTCTATGTCAGGCATCCCGACTTGAACCTCGTGGAGAATGTTTAAAATGGTCTCCACAGTAACCAATTCTTGTCAAGTTTATGCTTCGACCTCATCTTCCCGACTTAGCAGGTCAAGTAATCATAGGCCTCTTGCAAGGCAGCTCTATCACACTGCTAGCCCAGGCAAGTTCATCCAAAATAACTTGGAAAGTTTCCGGTTCCTTCTCCCTAGACTCCAACCAGGAATGCTTCATTACCATTTGTTACACCCCATATTTTCGTATATGAAAGTACGCCATAAATAGATTAATGAAAGCTCGCAAATGAGATGTTACATTCCGTGTTATTTTGTTCGTTAATGTTTCGTCATAAGTTAATCAATGTAAGTTCAGGAATGACATTATTTTGGTATTACAAGTATTATGCAATGTCAAACATGTGATAAGCAAATTTGTGAAGGTGATAGGGGAAGCAAGTCAAAGAAAACGAATTTTGGTCCAAGTATGGCATGTTGGGATAAGATACTGCCCGAGCTAAAATACTCGATATTCATAGACTAGTGTCATACGAGGTACCACATGACCATGATAGTAAGGTGTATAAGGTATGTGAAAAGTGAGTATTATTTTAAGAAAGTGAAATAATTCTCAATTATATGGGTAATTGGTTAATTATCGGGTAACGGGACATTATCGTGGGCCACACCTTCTCTTCGCACTTTTGGTCCTTCATCGGCCATATTCAGTCGAGCTCTTTGGCTTAACCTCGAGGCCCAGCATAGTATAGCTCGAGACCGCGATTCTCGGCCACTCGGTTTGCTTGTCATGCTACCTTAAAGATCTCATCTTATTTTCTAGTCTCACACTTAACAATTACTATCTAACAACTAGCATAAAAATAAATCACGTATTTTTAGAACCACAAAATCAAATCTAATTGTAATTACCATTTTCAAGGTAAACATAGATTAATTACAAGGCACGTCACTTCCAAGATTTTCAATATAAACAACTTGATTTCTTACAATCTGCTGCATCAAATCACAAGAAAGCTAAGTATTACATCAACAAGAAAGGGATATTATCAACATTATTACTCGTAAGGATTCAACGACAACTGATATATTGCAATCATTCATCCATGCTCTTATCATGGCAAAACTAGGTGATCAAGGTGGATCCATGTCTTTGGAAAGCCAATCATGGATGGATAAACACTATGAAGTCTTTGTTCTGAAGACGTGATTTTCTTGAAAAATTCCTACAATTCCTACAAGAACACTACAATGTAATTTCTTCAACCAACGAAATTTCTTGGCACATTAGCAACGTGAGATTTTGTGATTCTAAGGGACTACGGTGCAACCTTTTCCAAGAATATCATATGGATTTTTCCCTAATATAGGTATGTTAAGGCTATCCCTTCTTTCTTTTTGGCATGATCCAAATGATACAAAAAAAAACCAGCACAACTTTCATAAATGACTCTATTCATAGAAATACTACGGGTCTCTATGTTCTTGATTCCCCATGTGACATTGTTTACCTTGAAAATGGTGATTACAATTATATTTAATCTTATGGTTCTAAAAATATGTGATTTATTTTAATTCTAGTTGTGAAGCAATAAATGCTAGGTATAAGTAAAGAGAATAAGATACGCAAGCCAATGGGGTCGCAAAGCTGGGCCTCAAGCTGGCTGAAGCAGGACCTCGAGGTCTAGATGGGACTAATAACGATGAACTATTGATAAAGAATCAATGGTAATGAGAGAATGAAAGGTATCCTTTTACGGTTAATAATGAGAAATAAATGAAGAACAATAAATGAACAAAGTAAGAATAAGCAACAAATATGTAGAACAATTGTGTTAGTAAAGCGAGCAGAGAATGTTGTTGTATTCAATATGTTCTGTAATAATCTGAATCCTTTTATAAGATCACAAAGATCTCCTTTATATAGGAGTGGGCGATCCCAACATAATACATGTCTAATAGTGACGGGAAAAGGCTATTAGTACAGCTGTATAATGGCTTAGTACGGATGGGTACTATTCTTACGGACCCGGTCAGCTCTGGCCACGTGTTCTTTGGAGTTTTCTTGCCTTTCCATGATGATTATCGATTTGTACTGCTCCGAGATTGGCCTTCGATGTGCTCCCCGAGGGATGCACCTCGGGGTTACACTTCAAATTCTACTTCGAGCTCCTCGAGGTTGGGCGTGGAGTGCTACAACAACCCCAAAGTCGAACTTTTCCTATTTTGGTCGTATACAGATAGTCCCACATTTTATAGAATGAAATGATAAGAAACGATCTTGAGTTCGGGCCTCCTCGATGCCCCCATTGTGACATCATCCACGTGAGGTCATTAAATGTTGTAACTGAAAAAGCTGTACAGGGGTTTTGTCAATGCAATTCTCAAAAAGCCCACGAACTGCTATTGGTCGCTCTTTCAACTTCTCCAACTAACTTATAAATATTCTAATTCCCTCTCTTTTAAATATTTGAAACATCTTCAAATCTTCAAATTTTCGTTAACACTTTTCCTGTGTTCACCCTTCTTCTATGTTTACTTCTTCACCATCTTGATTTGAAACTTCGTTATTATCATGGCTAAAACCTCAAAGACGGTACCCCAAAAGGGGGAAGCCTCTTATTTATCATGCTCATCTAAGAGCAAAAAAGTAATGCCTCCCAGTGTTGAGGAATGCATTCCTGGGTACTTCGATACACCATCTGATTTCAAAGTTGACAAACCTTTTTCGACATCGGGCCAATGCGAGCCCATGTCTCGATATGTTAGTTTAATAACTAACAAGATAAGGTGAAAAGGGATTGCCATTAGGGAAGGGCAGTACACGCTGAGATCCGTTCTTCGGAAGAGGAGATAACTACACATAAACCTGGTTTCCTCAGTGTGTATACGTATCCTTTTACTTTAGGCACTGTAGATTCTTCTTCTCCATCAACAGACCCGGTGATCCTCAAATTTTTCTGAGAATACCGAGTGACACTTGGTCAAATTTACCCTTCTTTTTGGACAATCTTCTATTTGATTAGACATTTATCGAACATGATTGAGGGGATGTCTTACACCCTCGATTATCTGATCAGATTGTATAGCCCTTGCCTCTATCAATGGGGCTTAATCAAGCTACGGCATCGATCTGCCAAATTATTTTTTGCTAATACTAACAAAGATAAAGACTGAGGATGGATGAGCCGCTTTGTTCGAGTCAGGACCCCGGACCTCATCCCTATCGAGAAGATGCCATTCCTTGAGGAATGGAATATGAGTCGTAAGTGCCATTATACCGAGCATGTTTTATCATATGAATGTCCTCTTTTCTTCTTTCAAACTAACTCCTTTTTTTCTTGAGTTCTTCTCTGGTTGCTTAGCCACCGTGTGGTTCCTCAGTATGGTCAAGGACCACCCGGGCTAGGTTAGACTTTTATAGTCCACCTTCCCATACGACAAGCACGTTTTGCGCAATTTGGCTAAAACTTGATGGGAGGCTAAAAATCATGGTACGCTATCACTGCTGCCACTTCTAAATTCCTTATGCATGGATTCTTTCATGGTATGTTTGACATTTTACTCTTGTACAGGTCTGGAGGAAGCCGTTTTAATGAGGTCACCTCCTCCTGGCAAAGAGGAGATACAAAAATAAGCTAGGGACCGAAAGAGAAAGAAGGAGACACCGGCAGAGTCCTCGAAACCAAAGAGAGCTAAGGCTCGAAAACCCAAGACTGACGCAATGGTCCTAACTTCGGCAACTGCTGAGAGTCTTCATGTCGAAGGGGAAGATGACGATAGTTTCCCACTGGTACACAGGGCAAGGTGAAGCGTTGATGTTTCAGAGGTTGCCGTATAAAAGGCTGTCAAGTCAGAGGTGGCCGATGTGGCCCTACCTCATATTGAGGAGCCCCTCGAGGAGGATTTGGGTACGGTCCCCGAACCAACCGTTGAATGGGATACAACTTGCATCGACGAGTATTTGGTTGGCACACTCAGAGGATCCCATTCCAAAGCCTTTCGAGGGTGAGATAAAGCCTCGATAGAGGTTGATGTTATGGGAGGTCTTCAATCCGGCCCATCGTTTTCCCCAGGGCAAATACAAAATGCCCAGAACAGGAGGTCTCCCGATACGGGGACACCCCGGGAAGGGGATGATGCATTTGGAGATTTCATTGTCGGTGTCGAAGAGTATACCGATCTCAATGCTCCAGTCATTCTTGAGGAAGCTGCAAAACTTCAAAAGCAGGTGATTTTTAACATAAACTTTGCCTTGAGTTTTACCTTCGCTTTCCTAACTTCTTCCCTTCATATTATAGGTCATGATGTTGTATGACCAGGCCTTCTACAAGTTACAAGTTGAATTTACTCATTATGAGGGTGAGTTCGAGAGGCTCGCTTTGGAGTCAAATGAGCTAAAGGCTCAATACACCCAAAGGGAAGTAGAACTGAACTGCCTTCTAGTAGGTTCGGATAAAATGATTCAAGAGTGGGCCAACTTCGTGGAGCAAGTAGATCGGTAATCACGAGCTTATCTTTTATTTTCATAATTTGGTATTTATTTTCTTGACTTGGAACTTGCAGACCGAGCGAAGGGATTCCTTTGTGGGGCAACTTTCCGAAGAGATTGCGGCCAAGGATGTGGAGATCCTTGAGCTGAGACGGTACAAGGATAACATGGCCCTGGAGAGGGATGCTCTTCGAGGAGAGCTGACCTCGACTCAAAGTCTTCATCTTAGTGCCAAAGAGGAGGCTTAAAAATTCAAGGAGCTTCATACTGAGTCAGCCGCCGTGTTATCCTTGGCCAAGTCAGAAGCCGATGAGCTCATATCCTCATATCAAAAAGATGTTGCTGCAGCGAATGCTCGAGACAGGGAGATATCTAACAAGACCAAGCTCAAGCTAGCTTGTGCCCTTACATATGCTCGATTAGAGGCTATGAGGCGGGCCTTTGAATAAATGCACGCCAAGGGTTTCAACCTCTCTATCGAGATCGAAGAAGTAAAATCCTTGGAAGAGGAGTTGGTAGCTCCAACTACTTCGGACGAGGGCTTTTCGAGTAGCTCGGGGAGTAGTGAAGATGAAGGTTAGGCCACCCTTGCTCTTTTTACTTTTTCTTTTGTATACGAGCTCCTCGTGGGTGTTTTGTAAATGCACCTAGTAGATGCACTTTGTAAATATATTCTTGGAATGAAAAGGACTTTTCTTATGTCATCAAAGTTTTGCCTTTATGTTCATGCCAAAGTCAGGCCTCGGCCTTGAACTTAACTCCTTTGAGCTTGGTCATAGTATGATAGAGACCCTTGAGGTTGGGTTGTTCTGGATTTGGTCGCACACCTTCCCCCAGTTGGGTTGGTAAGGAATCGATTTGACTCATCAATCCCTCAGATACCGTGCGATGGTGTCATTCCTGCGATATAACTGTGAATTGGTCAAAGCGGCCCCATCGGTGCATTTTCCCAGAAGGTCATAAGTGTTTTATTGGAGCTGATAGGCTATCAAAGTTAATGAATAGTCATCGCTCTTCTTTATATATACTTGATTTCTTTTCATTGAGGGCTTTGCCGCTTTGTGCATCTACCTTTCTCTGTGGAGTTCCTTTCTTGCTGGTTCTAGTGTCACATTAAAGCTTTCGTTCTGAGTTTTCATCTACCCTTTCTTGTTTTGAAGTAGCCATGGCCACCACACCCAAATTCGCTTACTAGAAAGAGAGAAGCCCTACCTCTGCTCCCCGCTCGGTCGGTGGTACACCACTAGCATTTGGCGAGCCAAATTAGAATTGCTTTGTCACAACGAGAGATTTTGCAATAAAGAAACCTCTTGACAATTCAGGCCATCAAGAACATGCATCGAGGTTCATTCACTCAATAGAAGAGAGACACCTTGAGGTTGTGAGGAGAGATTGCGGATTGGGGAGAAAAGGTGATGCTGCAGATACCCTCCCGTGAAGAGGACATTACGACCTTCATAGAGGGGTTTTTGAACGTGTATATGTACCCTTTTACATTGGTTCCTCTCGACCGACTCGTGCTCAAATTATGCCGAAGATGTTGAGTCATTTTGGCACAGATTCATCTGTCTTTCTGGGGGATCATGTTGATGATGTGATTTTTCGCTGAGAAGGCCGAACTCGAGTTCACCCTTAGCCACTTAATCAAGTTGTATCGGCCTTTTCATTATCAAGGCCTAATTACACTACGACGTTGATCCACCAAGACATTTATCGCTAGTGATGAAGAGGACAAGTATCAAGGGTGGATGAGTCGGTTTGCCCGGATGAGGACTGTCTATATTATTCCCGCGAAGTTCCTGCCATTTCCAGAAGAATGGAATTTCAAGCGTAAGTGATATACCGAACTCTATTATTTTTGCTCTTGGTGGGGCCATATTTTGTATAGATGTTTTCTTTTAGTTTTCCACAGCGATCCTATGGATGCCAAGTGAGGTCCCCTATCTTGGGGACTGGGCCCGCAAACTGGCGGCCTCTTTGACTTATGATGAGCACAAGTGGTGAGATTCGTCGAAAGGAAAATGGGAGGCTAAGCACCATGGTATGTGCAGTATAGTCCTTCTCTCAGAGAGTATTCTCCTTTATTCATGCTAATTTCTTTGTTTGCTGGCATCGGTGAGTTTTCTAAGGTGAGACCGTCTCCTTACGAGGAGGAGTAAAGACCTTTAACTTCTGAGTCAAGGAAGGATAATAAAATAAAGTGGTCCTCGAAGGACGAGGATTCTCACAACAAGGCAGGATCCGCTCGAGGGCGTGAGAAGAGCATCGTTGCTGATGAAGATCTCATTTTTATCGATAGTTTTGTGGACATCAATGCAACTGGAGAAGATAATTCTATATTGATGACTCGAACCAGGAAACCCCCCGAGGCTGTTGAACCTACTGGGCTTAAGGCCCCTAATCTTGAGGGACAGATTCATCAAGAGATGAGGGGAGAAGGTCCTTTATTACCTGATTTGGCAGCTGGTTCTCTGATTATAGGAAGTGCTCTAAGGAAAATAGACTTTATCGTACCCCCTCCAGGATAGGGTGTCTCGGGTTGCTCTATCGGGGCCAATTAAACCAAGTCGGTAGATGCAAAATCGACCTTCGAGAAAGCTCAACAACTCTGGTCTATGGTGCGTTTGAGTTCATTATTTCTTTTCCAACTTTGTGCTTTCTTATTTTTGGCCGAACCTTCTTTCTCATAGGCCTTCAATAAGCTTAAGTCTAAGCTGCTTCGCTGCGAGGCGAAGTTGTGTAAAGCCTTGAATGGGGAGAAATCTCTCAGGCTTTTTGGTGACATGAAGGTCAGAGAGCTGATACATCTTCGATGGGAGTTGAACCGATGTTGTGATTATAAAGGCAAGCTCGAGAAATAGGTAACCCATATTTTGGGGGAATACAGGCTTCTTCTCCTATCTTCAAAATCTAACGTTTCGGTATCTCGATTGTAGTAAAGACAGAGATGTTGGAACGCCTTCGGGTCTAAGTCAATCAGGTTAATTCTAAATGCAACGAGTTGAAGGCACAGAAAGATGCTCATGTTGCGGCCAAAAGGAACGCTTTGGCTAAGGCCATCGTCCTTGAAATACAACTTTGTAAAGCTCGAGAAAGCAGCTTGGTCCAGACAAGCAGGATTGACAAATATGAAACAGATCTTTTGAAAATGAAGGCTGAGGTTATGGAAGCTCGAGCCAAAACCGTAGGGATCCAGGCAAAGGCCGATAATAAGGTGGCCATCTATCTGAAAGATGTTGTTGAAGCTCGTTTAAAGTTAAGGAGGGCTTTTGATCGATAGAGGAGGAGCAATGAATATGTTTGATGTAGGTCCCGGAGGGAAACTCTCGATGAAATTCATGGTAAGGGCTTCGATCTCTCAGAGGAGATAGGGCAGGCCAAGGCAGATGAATTCAATGCCAAGTTCCTCGTTTCCGATGCTGAAGGCAAGGAGGAGGAGGTCGGTGATGGAGTCGGTCCCGAGGGAGCCGACTGAGAGATAGTCCCCGAGAGGGAAGGCCAGGTTTTTCTTTCTCGCTCTTTGTATCGGGCTCCCCGTGGGAGTGCTATGAATATATCTCTTTACTATTATTTATAATAAAAAAGGAACCCTTTGTTTTTCCTTCTATATAAATTCCAACTTGCTTGTATCTTTTTTTATGTTTTTAGATTTGATGCTTGTTGACAAAACAACTGATAATAGTTGACCATTAAGGGCTTGGTCCTCGAATCAAGTTTTGACTCAGGCTTGTCGACCCTTAGTTTTTCAACATATTAGCCCTTAGGCTCTTTAGGCTGGCCCTTAGGCTCTAACGCATTGGCCCTTAGGCTCTTTAAGGCTGGCCCTTAGGCTCTTACGCATTAGGTTGGGCCGATGCGACCTCTAATATGGCTATAGTTTTCCCTCATTTTGGCTAAAGACTTTTGAAGTTTCTATTATGCCTTGGAATGTTTTTTGTTCGCCCGATTCTTCGACGGCTCAAACGAGAACCTCAATTATGAGTCTTTATTTGACGATATTTGAGTACCTCGGGAGGTTCACTCGAAGGTTGAGTTTTAGAGACCTTTTCATTAAAGGCTGATTGTTTTCGAAGCTTTTTAATTATTTAGAGCTGATATTTATCGAAGCTCCTTTTCTTATGCCGATGGTAGCCTGATTAACCTGTTCTTTTCGAAGTACTTTCGAAGTATTTGGAGGCTTTTAGTTTTATGGTGGAAGTCGGACATCTCCGAGCCGCGTTAATTTGGCCTTAGCCTTTTATTTCGACCATAGTCTTTATGTTTAGCCGTAGCCTTTAGTTCCCGTGTGTGGTGACCCCAGTGTCTATATCGAGGGTATGCCTTTTTAGGGGTATTACAAGTTCGAATATATAGACTTAGCCTTAATATTGAGGGTTATTCCTTTTTTAAGGTCTGAGAGTTTCAGCACACCTTGTTGAAGGGCTTACAAACTTGATGTTGCATTAGTGAGGGCTTATGAATTCGAAGTTGCCTGATCAAGGTCTTATGAATATGAGTTGTTGATGGATCTATGAGTTGACTGTCGAAGATAGTCCCCGAGTGTCCGATAGCTTTTTGGCTCTTGGGCCATTTTGCACGACAGTAGTGAATTTCTTAGTGGAGTAGAGTGTTTTGACAAGGAAAGGGGCTTCCTCAATTTCTTGATATATGCATACACATTTTTTGCTTTTGGAGGCTCAATTATTCCACACAGACACGGTTCATTTGACCATTTGGCCCAATACAACATTCTCTTGTCTAGATCCTCCTATGAATAGTTTGATTTCTTCCGAGAGTTGTCCTCCTAGGGTGATGCCTCCCAGTATTTGAGGTTGATTGAAGAGAAACCTTGAATACTTGATGAGTTCTCCTTAGGTAGTACATGGGTGTTTCCTCGTTAAAAACCTCGCCGGCAAAACCCACTTTGGGAAAAACCCGATCCAAGGATAAAAGAGTGCAATGCATGCTTTAAAACACACGGTCTTCAAGATGGAGGGTGCTTTGATTCCTTTAAATTGAATACATACTATAAGTTAGTATAAAACACAAATGAAAAAAAGGAAGGGTCGTACCTTAGCAATGATAGCGTTTGAGCGTTGATGCGTTTCAATTGCTCGCTGCAAGGACGCGGCACGGTCCTTTATTCACTCAATGGGGTGTAGCCGAGAATGTTGGTTGTGGTTGCTACTTGGTTGTTTGTTGTCTAAATGCTCCTTTGCGGTGGAGGGCACCGATACTGGTGCCATTTCGTGCATCGTGAAATCTCCTTTGCTGTATACTGCTCCCGGTACATTGCTTTTACTCCATCCTTGGTTAGAAATTTCATCATTTGATGGAGGGTTGACGGTATTGCCCTCATGTTGTGTATCCATGGACTTCTAAGAAAGGCATTGTATCTCACGTCTCCTTCGATGACATGAAACTTGGTATCTTGGATTATATTAGCCACGTTGACCAGGAGGATAATCTCCCCTTTCGTCATCTCAGTCGCCATGATGAATCCATTAAGGACTAGAGAGGCGGGTACGATCTGGTCGAGTAGTCCAAGCTGCTCCACTACCCTCGACCTGATTATGTTGGTGCTACCTAGGTAATTTGAAATTTATTCAAAAGAAAATAAATTATCAATGCGTCATTATGAGACTGAGACAAGGTTTCGATGTCCTCTTCGCTGAACGTGAGAGCATCCTCTGGTATGTAACTCCGAGTCCGCTTTTCCCTGGTGATGGATATTTCCATTTGCTTTGTGATGGGTCCCTGTGGTGCGTCGATCCCTCTGAGGATCATGTGGATGACGTGTTGCGGCTCTTCTGGTTCATTCTTCATGTACGTCTCTCTTTCCCAAAGTTGGATTTTAGCTCGGTCCCTAAGGAATTCTCGAAGGTGCCCTTCGCTGATTAGTCGGGCTACTTCTTCTCGAAGTTATCTACAGTCCTCGATCCTGTGACCATGAGTGCCATGATATTTGCATACCAATTTAGGGTTTCTGTGTGAAGGGTCTGATATTATGGGTCTTGGCCACCTAGTATCTTTGATTTTACGTATGGTCGACACGATGTCCGAGAAATCAATGTTAAAATTGTACTCGGATAGGCAGGGTGCCTCGACCGGCCTATTGTGCCTATCAAACCTGGCTTTACTCATGAGTCCCCGAGAAACTTGGCCTCGATCTGTCCTTCGATCGCCTCGAGGTACATTACGCTTCAAGGCATTCCTTCGATCTTCTACGTAAGGTCGGTATCTTTCCTTGTTTGATCTCAACTCCCTTTCCATAAACCATTGTTCTTTTGATAAGAGTATGCTAGGATATAGTGAGCCCAAAGGGGCTCCTAATTGGTCACTTTGACCCTGATATTTGATTGTTACCTGTTGTGCACATCCTCCCAGGTCACGACGGGATATTCGATCAAATTTTTTTTAGCTGCTTTGAAGCTACCGAGGTTTGTTCGTTCAAGCCCTGAGTGAAGGCTTGCACTGCTTAGTCATCGGAGACTAGTGGTAATTCCATTCGATCCATCCGAAATCGAGATAGAAATTCCCTTAGCATCTCGTTTTCTCTTTGCTTGATTTTGAAGACATCGGACTTCCTGGTGGCAACCTTTGTGGAACCAGCGTGTGCCCTTATAAAAGAATCTGCCAACATGGCAAATGAATCTATCGAGTTTGGGGTCACGTTGTGGTACCACATCATGGCCCCCGTCAGCAGTTTCTCTCCAAATTTCTTCAGCAGGACGGATTCAATCTCATCGTCCTTTAAGTCATTCCCTTTTACAGCACAAGTATAAGTGGTGACGTGCTCATTGGGGTCTGTGGTCCCGTTATATTTTGGAACATCGGGCATTCTGAATTGCTTCGGGATGGGCTTCGGAGCCGCACTTGATGGGAATGGTTTCCGCACGAACTTCTTTAAATCGACACCCTTTAGAATTAAAGGTGCACCTGGCATCTGATCAACTCTCGAGTTATAAGTCTCCACCTTTTTATCCTTATCCTCTATGTTTTTTTCTCCTGATTTAATCCTCTTGGTAAGGTCCTCGAGCATCTTCATAAATAGCGGGGTCTATTGCTGACCTGTTACTACTCAATCTTTCTGCTGCATTCTCGACTCCAGGAGCCGTTTTCGGTGTTGCTGTGCTTGGAGTTTTTTGTTGGATTTGTAGCTGAGCAATGGTCACTTGTTGCACTTGCAACATCACAAAAATAACTTGAAGACTAACGTCTCTTTCTTCCCTGTGCAGACTTCCATTCGTATGAGAGTTTATGTCGATATGCAAGGCATTGCATGAGTTCACATAGATGGGGATTTATGCTGGTGCCTACCTGGGTTTTGCAGTGGTACACCGGCATCTACTAGTGCTACCCTTGGGTTTTGCGGTGTTGCACCGGTGTCTGCACCATTTTTGTAAGGCCCCGTGAAAATCTCCATTCAAAACCTGAAAGCTCGTAGTGCCCAATTAGGAATATGTGTAATTTGTAAAAATTTTCGCAGCTCCCAAGCTCGCCGAGGTTCGGACCTTTTGGACTGATCTATGCATTAAAAAGTTAAGGAATAATATTTTCCAGAAAAGTGTGATTCTGCGGTCCAGTATGCGGTCGCATAATAGCTGTGTGGACCGCATAGTCGCTGCAGAGTCAAGTAGTGTAATGGTTAATTTTAAGGTCAACTATGTAGCCTATTATGTAATCGCATATTTGTTATGCGAGCCGCATAGTCGCCACATAATCCCCTTGGAATTTTTGCAAGGAGCAGTTCTATGGTGCATTATGTGACCGCAGAACAAGTATGTGGACCGCATTCTTGTCGCATACCTAGGCAGTTTGTTCAGGTTTCTGAGAGCATTTTTGTGGTCGATTCGGCGGGCTGCATGTCAATTTTGCAATCCCATATGCGATTGTAAATCTGAGTCGGGGCTCCAGATTTCTAAATTTTAAGCCTGACCCCCTTTCATAATATCTTGTGCTATAGCTCATTTTGAGCCTATTTTCCTGATGCTTTTAGAGTGATAAAGAGGGTCTTAGAGAGGGTAAGTGCCTTTCATCAACATTGATCCACAAATCCTTGTTAAAACATTGATGATAATCAAGTGAGGCACCTAAACCTTCATCCCAGGTGTTAAGACTTCATCACCTCAGCTCTTAATTTTAAACATAGCTATAAGGGGGTCATTAATGAGGTAATTCATGGGGATAACGGTGACTACATTGCATGCATATGTTCTTAGGACATGTGTGGAAATTATAAATAGAGAGGCATGGGGAAAGAGCTAGTGTAATCTTGTATAGAAGGACCATAAGACTTTTAATGAACACTCAATGCTTGATAAAATCCTTAAGCAAGCTAAGATTATTGTTTTACCGTGAAAATGGTAACAACAAACAAATTTGTAAATAGAATTCTAAAAATACGTGATCTATTCCCGAGCTAGTTTGTAAGGGTGATGAATGCTAAAACATAGAGTAAAATAGTAAAGATCGAGCTAGCCAAAACGATAATCGAACCAGTGAAGGGATGTTCCTGGGCTCAGAGTAAGCCAGTAGATACCTTGGGGCCAGGACTCGAGCCTATTTCAGGACTATCGAGGGTATTCTGGAAGGGAATAATAGATAAGCATATATATAATCAAGGCTTTATACCGTCAATTTTGAACTAAATGTCGAAGAACAAACGAAGAAAAATTTGTTCTTCGAAGCACTATGTCGAGGAAATTTGGTCTCTTGATTTCCCCGCGTACAGATAGTCTCCGCGTTTCTTAGAAGGAAGTGATAAGAAATTTTTTTGACGCTCCTCCTTCTGATCCTTGACATGCCATCATGCCGATGGCTCAGCCTTTCTTCACAAAAGTCAAGGCATTTTTCCTTCTCGCTTCTTTAGAACCTTTTAGAAATGCTATGATCCCCCGCTCTTCGGGGCCCCATCGTCGTTGTCAATTTGTGCCACCATTTTGTATCTATTGTTTCATCTTCCATGAACGTATTAATTTCACCTATTGTTATGCTTTTCGAGGGCAATGACGGCGCCGTTAGTTACTTTGCTTTCCCGCTATATATACGGGGCTTCTTTGCGATTCGTTCTTCATTCAGAAGGCCTCCTTCGATACATGTTTTTCTTGCTTTCCTTGTCACTTTTTAGGCCTTTGCTGCTCTGCAATGTTTGGGGCCTATGGCCTTAAGATCTTTCGTCGGTCAAGCCATGGGCCAACCCTTGATCTTTCCTGGGCGGGACGGGCTTGTCCCGCTATGATGCTGCTATTGTTGTTGTTGTTGTTGTTGTTGTTGTTGTTGTTGTTGCTGGCTTGGTATAGCAACATAGGAGGTCAGTGGCCTCTGATTTGGAGAAAGATTTCGTATTGTCCACCGCTGCTCAAGAGGGGCTCAGATTATACACCGCTGCTCACCCTCCTTCATCGGCTCGGCTTGTTACACACCCTTTAGATTCCGGGGGATGTGGTGATTGGCTCCACTCGGCCATTGCATTACGGGATGAGGCAACATTTTGAGAATTTGCTTCAGGGGAAATATGTAGGCGGGCTCCGAGCTAACCAAATTTTTTGCCCAGCCACTTCTCGTCTTCTTTCGGTATCCCCTCATCATTTTGCTCTTCTCCCAGCTTCCTTTTGAAGACGTAATTTCGGGAAGATAGGGATGAGATCTTGGTGGGGCCGGACTTGGAAAATATTGTCTTTGAGGTCATATGACTAGAAGGATGACTTCGGGGGCGCTACACGTAGAATGCTCTCTTTTGGACTTGTATGTTGCCTGTATTTTCTCCCTTTTTCTTTTTTGTAAAAGAAGCTTTTGTAATCATGTAAGATACAACTACATATAAGGATTTATACGAATATAAATATGTTTTTTACTGGTTTCTGCTTTCAATCCTTGCCTTTTTCCTTTACATCCTTATGTCTGTTGAAAGCCTTGGTTTGTTGCCGACCGCTGACAAAGCGTTTTCCCGAACCCTGTGTTTGTCAGTATGGCTTTCTTCGAGCCCAATAATCAATCTTCCGACTGAGCTTAAGTTGTCCTGATATATTCAGGCCATCGACCCCCTCGAATTATGTGGAGATAATCAACGGCATCTTGAGTTCCTCGGGAGAGGCATTGAGAGGTTATCATATGGGAGGGTCCCTTCTAGACCATAGATAATTCTCTGGAATGTGTTTGAATTTACTTCGGAGATTCTCTCATGCGGGGGTGTTACTTTGATTTTATTTGGAGCTTTCGATAAATGTGAAACAGCCTTGTTTCTTATTCACTTGACATGGGTTCTTTTTGGTCCCTCTGTTGGTCAGCCCGAGAGACCGATGCTTTGAGGGTCTCCCGAGTTATGCTGAATTCTGAGGCCTTTGGGGGTCATGCCCTGAGTGTAGGTCATCTTTGGGTACCCCGGAGACCTTATTGATCTGGGTGTGGATGATCCTCCCAGGCCATCTGAGATATATTTATGCTTCCCTCTTGGCGTTTGTTTGCTCTTACGCCCTTCGAGGCTTTTGGAGACGATACCCCGGATGGATGTCATCCTCAAGTGCATTGGTGAGCCCTATTGATTTTGATGTGGGTAACTCTTTCAGAGAGCGTAATTTTGGCTCTCGGCGTCTGCTCTTACAGAATGGAAGTCGCTAACTCGCGCGTATTTCTTATGTCCGACGTTGGTACTTTGGGGCTCATCAGGGCCCTGTTCTTTAGGGAAGGCGCATACTGGACTTCGGGCAAGTCATCCCCTCTGGCGTTGACTGCTAACGTTGTTCCCCAAAATGCTCTTTACTTTTTTTATGGGGGATAAGGAGATGTCCTGCAGGGGTGTATCTCGTGTTTTCCTACTTGTACCCGAAGCTCCCTTTTGTGGACTTGCGAGGGCCTTAGATCTGGGCTGGTTCTTTTAGGACCCGAGCCTTGGATAATCTCGGGCCCGATCTGCAAAATTTCTTTAAAGGTGATGCCATTTGTGCCAAAATTACCTGTGGGGAGCTAAGAGCTCTTGTGCAGGTTTAAGCCTTTGAGGGGATGAGTGCTTTGGCTAAGATCCCTACCTTCGAGGTTCACCTCAACTTGTCCTGCGAAAATGCCCCGGTTTACGTGAATATTATCGAGAGACCTGATTCTAGACTTTTGAAGGTCAGGGCCGGGGTAATAGATGCGGAAGCTGCATCAAGCCAACCCAGGGCTGATCGAGAGATGGAGATTTGTATAAAGGAAGATGCTACCATTCAGTATGAGTTGAGGTGAGACCTCAATCGCGAAGAGAGGGTCGAGGAACATGTTTTGCTATCGAACCTGGAGGGAGATATTCGAGAAGGCTAGAGCAAGGGTCTTGATTTTTCAGAGGAGTTGGCCTGAGCCAAGGTGGATGAAGGCGATGTTTTGCCACTCCTTGTGGACGCTACAGCGGGTGTTTTTTGACAAAAAGTAGAGGTTCCGTCGTTTTGTAACCTTGTTTCTGGCGCGCAGGGTGTGCTTGTAGGTGGAGAATGTTTTTGCATATAATATAAGAAAAACTTTTAAGGCTTTTGTTCCTTTTGTACCTTTTTCCCCTCGCTGCCCTTGATCGTACAGATCGGTTTTAGAGGTAGTCTCTGAGTTGCACCATGGCTCGAGCTTGTGTAGGTCCTCCTGCTCCGGTCTGCCTTTACAGGTGGAAGGTGCTGATCCATTGTGCTTCTAGGACGAAGTGATTTCGTAGGTGTGTGGCCCAAGGATTTGCCTTGTCTGCCGATGGCGTATTGATAGCTCTGCTTGGGTTATCTCTTCAGGCGTATCCGTTGTTGAATTATTCTCGGGTTCTGCCTTAGGGTGTCTCGAGACACATCAGGCGAAGCGGGTAAGCTAAAATAACCTTCGACTGGATGGCCCAATGGTCAAAGGGTAACTATTTTGTGGTTTTTTGCCGAGGAGTATCATGATCAGGTTGGTGTAGGGGGCTCCTTTTCCCGGAGGAATTGGCCCAAGCCAGGAGGAAAATTGGGGAGCTAGGTTGTCGTTTGCCGAGGCCATCAAAGGAGTATTTTGACAAGATGTTTTCCTTTCATTGTGGGTCATAGACTTGACCATTCTGTAGTTGCGAGGTCCCTGTAGAGGGAGAGGGGGCCCTGCGCACTTGATAGATATATGTATATACAAGAAAAGGAGTTTTTGTTTCTTTGGTAACTTTTTTAATCAGGCGGAGAGAAAGATAGCAGCTTACTTTACTTGTTAGGGCCGAGCTGGAGAGGGCCCTTGACTACGTAGGCAATAGCGGGGAATATACAGATAAGGGGATTCCCGTGGTGATTCGGGCTAGCAGCTTTGATCCCTTGGAAGAGATTGGATGTGCCAAGGGAGCAGAGTTTGATGCCGAGTTCTGATATCTTCAACTTCAGTCCCCGAGTCATATTATGGCTCGAGCTCCGATTGGCCTTCCAATTTTTCCATCTATATGGGAGGAGGGCGATGACCCCTTATGTTTCTGGACTAAAGCGGCTTTGTGGGCGAGTGGCCCGGAGATTTTCCTTGGCTGTTGATAGCGCTTTTTTGCGTCGTGCTTTTAGATGTTTTGTGATTGAATTGCCTTCGGATTCAATCTCTGAGTTGGGATCCTGACTCAGGCTTATCCTACCTTCGAACCCGTTTGGGCTGGCGATAATGATTTTCATTCTTTGCCTTTGGGCGTTTGCTCTTGGAGCTAGTCTTCGAGTCGGGAGATAATGGTCTTCGTGTCGTACCTTCAGGCATTCTATAATCCTTGGGTCCAGTTTCTGAATCGTGTCGTGATTCGAACTGCAATTAGCCATTGATCCTTTTGGGAATTCTGGTTGGTGGGAGTGCTTTTTGTTTCCCGCCTATGGGTGATTGATGATCTTCTGGGTCCAGTCTCCGAGTCGCGTTACGATTCGAGCTGTAATTGACCCTTGAATCTCTTTTGAGCTCTTGACCAATGGTGGTGGCCTTTCTGTTGCTTGGTCATCGAGACTTTTCAACATGAGGTCCGGAGGCATGCTTTAGCCGGCGACGATGGCACTTACGATGTTTGGTCGTGGAGACCTTTCGATGTGGGTCCGGAGGCTTTGCTTGGCCTGCGAAAATGGAGCTTATGTTATTTGGTCGCAAGGACCTTTTGATATAAGGCCCGGAGGCTTTGTTTAGTTTAACAATTTTGGATCCGGTCTCCGAATTGGGTTATGATCCGAGCTCTATTTAATCCTCAAGTTGTCAATTTTCAATTTGATAGTCGTAGAGACCTTTCGGTGTGAGACCCGGAGGCTTTGCTTAGACGGCAACAATGGCACTTACGCTGTTTGATGTGAGGCTTAGAGGCTTTTGTAGGCTTTGTTTTCCTCTAGTTAAGGTCTTATTGATTATTTAGCCGGACCCGTCGTCGGTTCTAAAAGAGCCTCAATTTTAAGTCGTAATCTGTGAATGTTTTGAGCACCTCGGAAGGTTCATAGCCCATAGGTAGAGTAGATCGACGCTTTTTTGATTTTGGATCTGACATGGTCGGGACTCGTTTTTTGCCAATTGAGTGAAGCCTGTGTTTAACTAGTTCTTTCCGAAGTAGATTCGGAGGATTTTTTAGCAACAGTCGAGCATCCTCGAGTCGCATTTTTGGGTTGTAGCAACCATTTCGATTGGAGTCATGTGTGCTTGGCAGGGGCAATTTTTGATCCCGAGAAGCAGCTTTTGGCATCTACACCGAGGGTATGCACTTTAGGGATTCGTACAAATGCGACGTATAGCCTAAACTGCGGGCTTTTTCATGCATGTTGAGGTCTTACAGTTTGCCATGCCTGTTGAGGTCTTACAGTTTATGGAGAATAGATCTAGTTTTGCCGAGGCTGCCCGTTGGGGCCTTATAATTTAGGATTTTCCAGTACGTGGTTATTGGCGACAGTCTCCCAGTCATCGAGTTAGGTTAAAGATAACTTTTTTTGAGCTCGGAGCTATTTCTGGGGGCTTGAAGAGCCCAGAGTTCTTTTTCGTGGGCTTCGTGAGCCCCGAGTTCTTTTTCGGGGGCTTGGTGAGCCCGGCATTATTTTTTGGGGGCTTGGTGAGCCCGGAGTTGCTTTTCGGGGACTTGGTGAGCCCGGAGTTTTGACCTAGGGTCGGCCGGATGTCGGACTTCCTAAGTCTCCAAGTATCTCGGGACGTATTTCGTCGAGATGTCCCCATTGGAGGTGTGCTATGATTTGTTTCTTTTTGCAAAGCAAGGCATTGGAGATATGCTCTGATCTGTTGATGCGATATATGCGTTGTTGAGTTGACTAGACCGGTTTTTAGTCCAGGTCGGGCTGTTTTG
Organism: Nicotiana glauca; assembly: GCA_026770625.1. Classification (NCBI taxonomy): domain Eukaryota; kingdom Viridiplantae; phylum Streptophyta; class Magnoliopsida; order Solanales; family Solanaceae; genus Nicotiana; species Nicotiana glauca. Next base: position 114,119 of record MU687100.1, read on the forward strand.
CTGATTCTCACGTTGCTTTGTTCTTGTTTAGGAGCCTTTCTTTTCTCCTAAAAGAAGGGGGTGTTTTCGATTTCCCGATATAATAATACATGTTCTCGTTTTAATGAGATTTGTCTATTTTTACCGTTTTGTCCTGATACATCTTTTCCCTTAGGGATCTTTATTCAGTGCTCCTCTGACTCTGGTGGATTTCAGGAGGGATGCTCCCAACTGCTTTGGAGGTTGGCCGTAATGATGGCTTCAAGCTATTTGCGTGGAGTTTTATCTCCTGGTAGCTTCGCAAGTGTTGCCTCATTAAAAACCTTGCTGGTAAAAACCCTTTTTCTTTTTGGGATAAAAACTTGGTCTGAGGAAAAGAGTGCAATGGGCGCGCCTTTATTGGGAGGTCTCGAGATCTTTGGACAGTGCCAGTGTCTCGATATTTTCGGTCAAGTCGGGTGCGCCTTTCTTGAGAGGCCTCGAGACTTTTGAACAATGCCTGTACGAGGGTTAATTTCTATTTTGAAGATAAAATAAAAGAAATGGTGGTACCTTGAGATGGGATACTTCTGGGTGATGACTTGCTTTGATTTCCCGAGATCGGGTATGCAATGCGAGTTTATTTTTGCATTTTATCAAATCTGCCCAGGGTTGAGCCCTGATTGGCCCGTGGGTTTATTCAGGGGCAGAGGTAAGGGGACTGATAATGCATCGTGTATTGCGAACATTTCTCTTGACGTGTGCTGCTCTCCATGGATGGTTTTGACCCCGTCCTTTGTCGGGAATTTTATCATTTGGTGGAGAGTGGACGGTACTGCTCTCATGCAATATATCTATGGTCATCTGAACAAGGCGTTGTACCCCATGTCTCCCTCGATGACATGGAACTTGGTGTGTTGGGTTACACCGGCCATGGTGATGGGTATGATGATCTCCCCTTTCGTTGTTTCGCTCTCCATGTTTAACCTGTTGAGGACTCGAGTGGCGGGTACGATCCGTTACGTTAAATCGAGTTGTTCTATTACTCTTGACCAGATAATATTGGCCGAGCTACCTGGATCCACGAGTACACTTTTTATCTGGAAAGAATTTACAAGGAAGGAAATTACCAGAGCGTTGTTGTGGGGTTGAGAAAAAGCATCTGCATCTTCTTCACTAAAGATAAGAGCGTCATCGGGGATGTATCATCGAGTCTGTTTCTTCTTTGTTATAGAACTTTTTGTTTTCCTCATCATGGGTTCTTACGGGATATCGACGCCGCCCAGAATCATGTGGATGAAGTGTTGAAGTTCGTTTACTTCATTCTTCTTGGCTTCCTCTCTGTCTCGAAAATGATTTTTGGCTCTATCGTTGAGGAATTCTCGGAGGTTCCCTTTGTTAAGCAGCCAAGCTGCTTCTTCTCGTAGTTGATGGCAATCCTCAGTCCGGTGGCTATGTGTGTTGTGGAACTCACATGTCAGGTTGTAATTTCTCTGTGAGGGATCCGACTGTATTGGTCTATGCCATTTTGCATCTCAGATTTTGGTGATAGCGAACATGATGTCTGATATATCGACGCTGAAATTGTATTCCGACAAGTGAGGTGCATTGACTGGTCCCATGTTTCGGTCAAATCGGGCCTTATTGATGATCCCTCGAAGATCCTATCCTCGATCCATCCTCCTATCGTTGTGCAGTAGATTGTGCCTTGGGGTAGATTGTGCCTTGGGGCATTCCTTCTATCTTCGAGGTACGGCATATACCGTTCTTTGGTTGGCTTCATCTCTTTTGCCAAGAATCTGCTTGGGTACACGGAGCCCGATGGGGCCCCCAGCTAGTCATCCCCTGCCCTGATCTTTGATTGATACCGGTTGTGGATGTCTGACCAGGTAACTGCCGGTTAATCGATCAGATTTTGTTTTAGTTGTTTCGAAGCCATGGAGCTCTGTTCATTCAGGCCTTGGGTAAAGGACTGCACCGCCCAATCGTCGGAGACTGGTGGTAAATCCATTCGTTCCATCTAGAAATGGGACACGAACTCCTGCAGCATCTCATTTTCTCTTTGTTTGATTTTGAAAACGTCGTGCTTCCTCGTTGCTACTTTAATGGCTCCGGCGTATGCTTTTACAAAAGAGTCCGCTAACATGGCGAATGAGTCTATGGAGTCGAGGGCTATGTTATGGTAGCACATCATGTCCCTATTTGAAAGTGTTTCTTCGAACTTTTTCTATAGTACAGATTCAATCTCATCGCTCTTTATGTCATTACCTTTTACTGTGTAGGTATACGCAGTGACGTGTTCGTTGGGGTCGGATGTGCCATTGTACTTAAGGAGTTCTGCCATTCTAAACTTCTTCGGGATAGGCTTCGACGCCGCTTCTTCGGGCAATGGCCTTTAAATGAATTTCTTTGAATCTAGACCCTTAAGGACCGGAGGAGTGCCAGGGATCTGATCGACCCTAGAATTATAGGTCCCGACCCTTTTATCGTTGGCTGTGATCATTTTCTCTCCCGATTCGATCCTTTTGGTGAGGTCCTGGAGTAATTTTACGATAGCAGGGTCAACCACCGACTCATTGTTGCTTGACCTTTCGAGCACCTGTTCTGCGGGGGGATTTGTATCTAGTGCCACTGTACTGGGGGTTCTTGGGTGGATCTGTAGATGAGCGATTGCTAATTGCTGTGCCTATAACATTTCAAATATAACATGAAGACTAACTTCCTGTTCTTCCCGAGCTGGCAATTGGTCGTTGCATCGTATGCTCCTATCGGTGTGAGACGTTTCGTCTACTTGCTGAGCGTCCTACGAATTCGCGTCCACTGGGTTTGGTCTGGGAACACCATTAGGATTCTGCAGAGGTACTCCGACGGCTGGGATAGCCACGTCGTTTTCCCCATGGTCTTCGAGGTCATTTTTCTCAACCCCATTTATTGAGCTGGACATTTTGACCAACAATAAAAGAGTTCTCGGGCAAGAAAGAGTGTGAAAGATATTGTGCATTTAAGTGACGAAACTAGAAAGAAAATAATTACAATTATTTTTAGCCCCACGGTGGGTGCCAAACTATTTACCGTGAAAATGGTAACAACAATTAAATTTGTAAATGGGATTCTAAAAATACATGATCTATTCCCCAGCTAGTTTGTAAGGGTGGTGAATGCTAAAAATGGATTAAAACAGTAAAGACCGAGGTAGCCAAAACGATAATCGAACCAGTGAGGGGACACTCCCGGGCTTAGAGCAAGCCATTAGATACCTCGGGGCCAGGCCTTGAGCCTATTTCGGGCCTATCGAGGGTAGTTGGAAAAGGAATAAGAGGTAAGCATATATATAAGCAAGGCTTTATGCCTTCAATCTTGAACTAAATGATGAAGAACAAACAAAGAACAATAAAATGTTAGGGCGACCTCGGGGTTAGGCATCGAGCCTACTTCGGGCCTGTCGAGGGTGGTAGGGAAGGGGAATAGCAGATAAATGTACAAGTAAGTAAGGCATTATATGATCAAGTTTGAGCCAAATGTTTGAACAACAAACAAAGAAACAATAAAAATGCTGAGGATGATCTCTAGATATAACAAGCAAACCGAGAAAATAGCTATCGATGAATATGACTTAAAACCTTAGAGGAATTTATAGAGAGAGAGAGAGAGAGAGAGAGAGAATATTATTGCTTTCTTTGTAAGGCCAAAAAGAGATGTCTTACAAGGTGTTGGTGACCCTTCTTTTATAGAAAAAGGGGGCGTCCAAACTTAGTATGAAATAAACAAACACAATAAAAGAACGAGATGTGACAACCTATTTTTCTTTGTAGGAGAACAACCATCGAGCCATTTGGAAAAGTCTCGTGGGCCCTAGACACATCCCTCGGGGAATATCTTCGCTTATTAGGGTCTTAATCGATACTCGATCAGGGCAAGGCATCGGCTAGGTCTTGAGGGGGAACCGAACCGAGATCTCGTGCCTTCTGGATGTGCTCTTCGAAGCACTATGTCGAGGAAAATTGGTCTCCTGACTTCCTTGCATACAATTAAGATCTTTTCCTGATTATGGGTTCAATTGTGCTAAATTGCTTGAATAGATTAAAGTGCAAAACATTCCAGAATAATAAAGGATTAAGGGAAATCTCAATTGAGGTATGTATGGCTAAAATCCCATCTTTTAGAATTAAACTCCATTGGTGCTTATGTAAATGCGGTAAGATTAAAGTTTGGGTTCTTGTATTTATTGTTATTACACATGAATTGGTGTTGCAAACTTGTATGCGTGAAAGATGTGTCTTAACATGATCAATGTGCTATCGTGATAACTTGAAAAGGGGCAAAGAATATGAATCGTGTATTGAAATGCTTAGACCTTAAATTAAGATTGAAGTTGTGTATGTTGTGTCATCTATGTGAAGTCTAATCTGTGCTTACAATTTAAATTACTCTTGTGTGCACCTATTTTCCTAAATTACAAATCTAACATAGAAATTAGGAGTGATGTGAGATGTGGCCTAGTGCCAAATATATGACGTGATAGTTGTGGCCCCAAGTGCCTATGAAATGATTTATGGGAAACAAATATTGAAATGAGATAATGGATGGAAAAGGGAAACGCCTTGGTAAGGCGGCCTAGCCGATCAGGCCGAGATCGGACGCCATGCTAGGCATATGGTGGTAATATGTTTGTGATTGAAATGAATGTCTCAAATGAGGCAACCTAGCCATATCGGGTCGAGATCAGACTCCGCTCAAGATAGCGGTGATAATTTGAACAATGATGAACGATATGAAATGCCCCAATATAAAAGCTATGGAAACACGATGTGAAAATTGTATGATTCTTTTGTTTGATAATGTTGTGGTCATTTAAAGTTTCCCTTGAGTTATACTTGTGATTTCCTTATTTTTGTATGAAAGTTCTTTCTAACTAGATGGTGTTTAGTTATACATACTAGTACTATTCCATGGTACTAATGTCCCTTTTGTCGAGGGCCTACATTTTTAAATAAATGTAGGTGGCTCCATAGCGGACCGCGTAGCGGAGTGTTCTCCTTTAGAAGTCTTTGTGAGCCCCATTTCTCCTTCAAGGGATTATGTTGTACGTCTTTGTTGTAGACTTCCACTTTGAGGTATTGACGGGGCCTTGTTGCCGACATTGTCATAACTTGTCTTTTGTATCTATAGAGGCTCCGTAGACGTTTTTGTGGGTTACATATGGGGGTCGGATGGGTCTATGAACTATGTTGTAACTCTGAACTCTTGTATTCTAATTGTATCTGTATGGAAATCTAGGAACATAACTACGGTTTAAGGTTGTGATATAAATAAACTATCAATGTTGAAAGTACAGCCCCTTCTATTGTCTAATTAATCGAAAGCCGGATTCCTTAATCCTATCGAGCTGGGTAGAAACTGTTTGGTAAGTCTTGCTCAGTTGGGTTCACTTGATTGAGCGCCGGTCAGGCCTCCCGAGGTTAGGCGTAACAGTTTTCCCCCGAAGCCCAATGTTGTTATTTTCGCGTACATGTGCTGAGTTAGACATTTTGACCTAAAATCAGAGATTCTTGGACAAGAAAAGTGTGAAGAATAACTTCTGTTTTCAGAAAACCAGCACCAAAATAATCACTATTATTTTTAGCCCCACGGTGGGCGCCAAACTGTTTACCTTGAAAATGATAACTATAATTATATTCAATTTTGTGGTTCTAAAAGTACGTGATTTATTTTAATACTAGTTGTTAAGCAATAGATGCTAGATATAAGTAAAGAGAATAAGATATGCAAACGAATGGGGTCACAAAGCTAGGCCTCGAGCTGGCTGAAGCAGGACCTCGAGGTCTAATGGGACTAATAATGATGAACTATTGATAAAGAATCAATGGTAATGAGGGCCTTAAAGGTGGCCTTTATGACTAATATTGAGCAATAAATGAAGAATAATAAATGAACAATGTAAGAATAAGCAATAAATGTGTAGAACAGTTGTGTTAGCAAAGAGAGCAAAGAATGTTGTTGTATTTAATATTTTCTGTAATATTCTGAATCCTTTTATAAGATGAAAAAGATCCCCTTTACATAGGATGGGGGATCCCAACATAGTACATGCCTAATAGTGATGGGAAAAGGCTATTGGTACAGCTGTATAATGGCTTAATATAGATTGGTACTATTCTTGCAGACCTGTTCAGCTCTGGCCACGTGTTCTTGGGAGTTTTCCTGCCTTTCCATGACGATCATGGATTAGTACTGCTCCGAGATTGATCTTCGATGCGCTCCCCTAAGGGGCGCACCTCGAGGTCACACTTCAAATTCTACTTCGAGTTCCTCGAGGTTGGGCGTGGAGTGCTACAACAACCCCAAAGCCGAACTCTTTCGATTTTGGCCGTATACATACATATATTATATCTTCTATTCATGGTTCTCAGAATAATACGCAGTTGATAAAGTTTATCCGAAGGGAATGTTGATATTATTACCATATTTTCATGCATTTCATTCATTTATACATGTACATAGACACATGACCAGATGCCGTTATATATGCGTATATATGTATATATATGTAAATGGGATACGGGAGAGGTTATAGCATTATATACGCACCACCACCTGATCAGCTTGTATGCGTTGATGATTTTGCCCACAGTAGCCAAGATGGTATGATGGCATGCCCTCAGAGGCTCAATGATGTTATGAAATATGTACCTATGCACGACATGACATTCATACGCATATGCATGACACTATAATTATTTCATGATTTACAAAGCTATCTAGACTTACAATTTGAGTCATTTACTCTATATTTCTTCCATGTCTATTATGTACTTACTAATGTGCCTTACATACTCGGTATATTATTCGTACTGACGTCCCTTTTTCCTGGGGACGCTATGTTTCATACCCGTAGGTCCCAATAGATAGGTCGAGAGCCATCCAAGTAGGCTATCAGCTCAGCGGAAGATATTGGTGCGCTCCATTTGCTTCGGAGTTTCTTGTTTGGTATGGCGGGACTTTTTCCTGACCTTTATGATATTACGTATTCTTAGAGGCTTGTAGACTATTATCATGTACACGGATACTTGTATGGCCTTGTCGGCCTATGTTTTGAGTATATAGAGAATCATGTCGGCCTTATAGGCTCATACGTCATATATATAAGTTTGGATTACATGTGGGATCTATCACACCTCCTTTTTCTTTTTACTACTTATGTACCGCTTATTAATACTACACCACGGGAAGGGATATAGTAATAAAAAGGGAAGGAGTTTTTCCACTTAAAGGACAGTCGGAACGGGATTTATTTATTAAATTTTAGAGTCGCCACTTGGGAAAATAATGGTGTCCCAAGTCACCGGTTTAATCCCGAACCGAGGAAATTATGACTCTGTTACAGTCTGCGAATCAGAAATCCGGATAAGGAATTCTGTTAACCCGGGAGAAGGTGTTAGGCATTCCCGGATTCCGTGGTTCTAGCACAGTCGCTCAACTGTTGTTTTTGTTTTTTTATCTGATTTTTATATGCTTCATTTTTATGCATTATTAATGTTCCCCTTTGTCATTTTTAAGAATTGCGATGTCGCGAAAACGCATTTCGAGTCACACCGTACCAGTACGCCTGTGACTTTAGTGCATT
>MU687102.1:0-43526 GCA_026770625.1 Nicotiana glauca
GATTAAACTAAAAATCATACTAATCAAAGTCTAAAAATTATTTAAAAACTATTTTGTAGTAATTTTCAATTAAAATCATAAGATCCTATATATTTTTTGATTTTTCTTTCATTTGTTTTCCAAAATGCATTAATACTAAAATGTAAAAATTAAATCCTAATACATATGCATATTTTTGTATTTTTAATACGAGTTATGATGCAACCAATTAATACGAAGAACGCAACAAAATTTCTAAAATTATAAAATCATTTTATTTGACATTTCTTTTTGGAATAATTTGCTTAGGGTAAAAATCACGTGCTCACAACACTATCATTCCCAGGAAGCAGAACATGAAGATGAAAACTCTCCTGTGGATATGCCCTAATGATGTGACGGTGAATTCATCTGGATAGGTGCGGTAGGACTTGCTATGACCGTACCTCTCGTACAAGTAGTCGAAGGTAACATAGGAATCCTTCAAACAAGTCAAATCTGCATTTTTCTTCAACCCCATCATTTTGAAGAAACCCTTACCCTTGCGGTTTTTCGGCATGAGCAAACCCAGAGTCTCCCAAGGAATACTGGCTAATCCTCCTATTTCCTCGAGCAGAGGGGTAATTTCGAGGTCCCCAAATCGAAATACCAACCTATCACTATCCCAGAATAAGGTCGCAGCCTCTATGATCCTATTGTCCGGTCGAATTTCTAGAAGAGAGGGTAAGTTTCCCAAATACTTGCGGACAAAAGTCCGGTCAGTGGAATGAAGGTCCTCCCACCATCTTAGAAACCTTGGGTGGATATTGGTTACCATGCCGAATCTGGGGATTTCGTGCCTCATTTCCTGCAAAAGAAAGAGTTAGTCTCTTACCCCCGCCGGACTCGACTATTTAAATCAATAATTGGCATAAACAACATTTAGTTCTCCAAATAAATGCACAGAGTATGGTGCTGTCCGTTTGGGTCCCAGGGGAACCCACTGGACTTTGGATAAGGCTATCGTAAATAGTTATTATGTGGACAACATAACTGACTCGACTAGGTTTGACAGTGATGCATGAACATTTAAATGGAGTAAGGTTTCTATGGGGTGTTAGACCGGTACTCTTGAGCGGACAAATCAAGAGGGAAAGGCACGGAACCGTCGACTACACTGCTGGTCGACTAGTTTTACCGCAAATACGCCTTTGCCAGAATTTAGGGGGTAATAATATTGGAAGAGCGCAATAATCTCATCAAGCATTGCTATGGTATTTGTTTGGAACGAGTGGAATATGATGTTGAAGATGCAATTACAAGAATGAAACAAATTGTCACGTATTTTCACGTTCATAATGATTACAACAATTGCTCAGAAAAACGGTATTGAAAGAAAGCAGTAAATGAAAGCGTTAAAGAAAAAGAAACAAAAAAACAAGTCAGTTTCGAATAAAAGTATTAAACAAAGCAATAAAGAAAACAATAAAGTCACATATAACATGCAGTGGTAAAAGCCTAAAGAATCCCCAGCAGAGTCGCCATGCTGTCGACACCCCCTTTTTCTCTAAAAGCGAAATCGGGTTTACGACATGCGGGAAGACAACTCTATTCCCGTGTGGGAATTGGGTTTTTGGAATTGAAGAGTCGCCACCTAAGGATTAAGTGCATTAGGACACTAAGGTTTTGAGTTGGAAAACCAAAGTTCGGATAAGGGCTAGAAATTATCTCGAGGGAAAGATGTTAGGCACCCCTCAAAATCCATTAGTGTGGTTCCCGGCCATGCTATAATTGTGACTTTGAATATAAACAAATAAACATACAAAAATAGCTTTCACGTAATGATTGCAAACAAAGGGAAGTGTAAAAGTTAAATAAACATGCTGAATTTTGGAAATAGTCGATTTCATAATTATTTAAGGGATATATAAGTATGGAAAATGGGGGTCTAATAATTGATACAAATAATCAAACAAGGAATGGAATGAGGGCGAAAATTCGGAAAAGGCAACAGTAATAGAAATTGAATCACTAAAAGAGATTTCGAATAATTAAAGTGAAAGACGGGGTTTAAAAGAACTGAAAAATTTGATAGTTTTTGGAAAGAATTCTGGAAAAAAAGTAAACACATAAGAGGGAAGGGGGTCCTAGGTTTATAACTAACATGGATCACCCCACGCAACACCCGGTAACCATTTATACACGTGGTATTATCGCATGATCATCATATCCATGTCTACCCTTTCCCACCCCATTAAGGTATTAAGCGTGAATTGGTCTCGATTATTATTGCGTGCTATTACCCATCCCATTCCTATAAGTCCCGGAGGTGTACGGGACTACTAATCCTAATGGGAAGGGAATTTGGCTTTTCAGAGGTTTTAAAAGGTTAAAATACTAAGGCGTCAGGCAAAACACATGAATGCAGTTATGGGAGCACAAACACTCAAGGCTCAGATAAACCTCCTTTAATCACAGAAAATCATGTAGCTTAGCACGTCTTACAGGTAATGACTAGGTCAAAATTTATACTTAGCGTTAGGCAGACTGGTTCATTACATATTTTCAGGCAAAAAAATTCACATTAGGCTCGCCTGGCTGCAACTTATCGAAGGCCAACGTAATTAATTAACTGTGTATTTATTTGCCTATGTGATGACCTATAGGCATGGCATCTACAAGTTTGGGAAAACAATGCATACTGATTTAAGAAAACGTTGTCAGCTATTTAAAGAGAACGAGTTTCAGCAAGAGACCATGAATTTTATAACCGGTAATTCATTATTACTATAGGTCTTAGACTTATAACAAGTAAGGCGATTCAGATTTGATTAATTCCTATAGGCATGCTTTCTATAGCGTTTGTTGGCTTTAGAACACGTTTGAAGACATAATAAAAATGCAGAAAACCCAATAGGCATGACATCTAAATACTAGATGAACATCTGATTGCTTTATTTGGTTATTAAGCCCTATAAACATTTGCCTCGCGAGAAGTGGATATGCAGGAATCAGAAAAGACCTATAGGCATATTTTCTACATGCAGAAATCCTACAGACATGGTATCTATATGAGAATATGCTGAAATTAAAATCCTATAAACAGGTTATCTATATGATAACAGGCTAAAATTAAAGAGATCCTATAGGCAGGTTTTCTACATGAGATTATGCTAGAATTAAAGAAATCCTATAGGCAGGTTTTCTATATGAGATTATGCTAGAATTAAAGAAATCCGATAGGCGGGTTTTCTACATGAGAACATGCTAAAATTAAAGAAATCCTATAGGCAGGTTTTCTACCCCTTTTGCATACATGTTACCCCTTCCCTTTTTACTAATCACCCCAGAGATTATTATAGAGTTTTATTACAGACCAAAAATGATTTGAAAAGAAATCAGATATAATATTACAATCAGAACTCCTAAGCTGCATCCAAGGAGACCAATTCGAACTCCAAGTCTAATAATATGGTATGAGCCAACTGACAGGATCATGTTCCAAAGCCTTTCTCTTACCAAGGGTGTGTCAGAGTTCCAAGGAGTTTCAGGAACTCCAGGCAATGCTCACACCCCAGGTATCCTTGCAAAACATTGGATTAGGGTGCAGTGTGGAATAGACAACCCTCCAATGTCCAAGTTCAGAGGGAACTCAAGATCCCAAAGCAAGGCTCATTAGAGGGGGCAGAACTTAGAGTCTAGGAACAAGTGTAAGTGCAATAGAGGGGTTTAAGGGATGTTAAGGCAGGTCGGTTGTCATGCCCAGCAACATATAATGTTGGCACACCCCTGACCAGCCCACTAGCCAAGCATTGAAGAGTCCAGAACCTATTGAAGGTCAAACCATGGCCTGGGCAGTAATTGGGATACTGTCAGGCCAAGGTTTTAGCTCAACACATAAAGGGGTTAGGGATAGGGATTCATGTGAAAAACAAAACAAAGAAGAGAAGAACTTAGCATGAGCTGCGAAGCATAAATAGCAATCAGACAAAAATAAAACTATAAAATAAGCATATAGGGATAAGGCAAAAAATTTAAATGAAAGGGGCATACCAGTTTTTAAAAAGCTAAGCAAGTAGGGAGAAGCAGTAGGCTTAGGGAAGCCAAGTTGCAATCAAGAAGCACTGGGGTGAGTTTAGAAGAGAGTTGTGGTGATTGCAAATCGTGTGTGTTTTTAAAAAGAATTGCCAAGTATTTATAATGCATGAAAGAAGCAGAAACAGGCAAGAAACAATCACACAAAGTTCCCTTTTAATTAGGGATTCTGATTTCAAATGGGCAAAAGTAAATTAAGGAAAGAATTTGATCAAGAATTTTTCCAAAGTAGTACAAAGAGGGTAAATGCATAGGAGTTATTTAAGGCAAAATCTAGTGGTACACGGTTTATGAAAAATAAGGAAAGGGAATCAATCAGACAGTCAGTAAAATAAAATTGCAGGCTTTGTTCGAATGAACCAAGTCCAGAAAAGGGAAGAAAGGGTTTTACTTAAGGAAGATCAAATAAAAGTCAATCAGCATTACTAGAAGAATTTGAAATCAATCAATAATTAGCAATACCCTTTTTTGAAAGAAGAAATTCTCATATATAAAGCACACGAATATCAAACAAGAAGGAGTTGTCATGCTGATTAGAAAAGACTATCATGGAAAAGTTCAGAGTTATAAACAAAGAGTTTCCGATCTAATTATAAACTCAGAATGAGTCTGAGAGTTCAGGGCTTCAAAGCAGAACCCTAGTCCAAACATCAAATCAAACTCCCCAAAGAAAACCCCCAAATCCTAGGGTTTTTCCATTTGAATCAGATGCAGAGACAAGAAGACAAATAACAAGCCCAAAGGTCTGTTTTAAAGATTCAAATGGGTAAAATAGCAGGTTTGAAACAAACGTAGTGAAAAACTAACATAAAGGCCATGTTTTAAGAGAAGCTTGAAACTTAACAAGTTCAGAAGATAAAGAGGCAGTACAAAATTAAAGAAACAGTAGATGAAACATGTTTAGAATTCAAACAAAGGTCCAGTAAAGGCGAATAAAGAACTAAGAGCTTAGTGGAAAATACAGTAAAGAATGCAGGGGTAACGAACACATAAGATAAACGTGTGAAAACATGAAATAGAAACCAGTAGAAGGAAGAATGGAGCACAATAGGGACATGCATAATCAAGCAAACATAAGAACATAGGAGAAGAACATGCGAGGTAGATAAACAGGAACATAGCAAAGACAGATTCACACAAAGAAGAGAAGAAAGATTTAGAGAAACATCTCAAAAAATTTCGGAAACCCTAAATCGAAGCGAATCAGATCTTGAAAGAAAAGATTGTGAAAAACATTTAAAACTTTCAGTAGAACACAGATATAGCATAGATCTAAGAAAATAAAGAGAGAGAAACCTCAAACAGCTTAAGGTTTTAGAGAAACCCTAGAAAAAATGAGAAAGGCTTGGAAAAGTTAGATCCTGGGTCGAAGAGGTCAGGAATCAGGCTTCTCGTGCTTGAATACGTCGGAGCATGGTCGGAGGGGCCATAGAATCATAGATCTAAGAAAGTCTAGAGGAGAACCATTGAGGTCAGACCTCGAAGCTTCGAACAAACATGGTCTAATGGTTGAAGGGGGTGAGTACAGGCCACCCATGGCCTGAAAAGCTATGGATTCCGGTGGAATTATGGTGGAGAAAAGGTCGGAGACGGCTAGGGTTCCGAACAACCTTCGAGAGAGTTTTGAGAGTGGAGAGAATTCAAGGGCGGCTGAGATATGGAAAATGAGGGATTAGGGTAGGTCGTTTGGGTTTAATTATGGAAGGATAAATTATGGTTGTTGATCTGTATAATCAACGGCCTAGATTTAAAAGGGTAGGTGGGAACCGGGTAGGGCCATTTGGATTGGGTTATGGGTTGGTTCGAATTAAAAAAATGGGCCGGTCTGGTTGGGGTTAGGATAGGGTCAATTAAGGGTTAAAATTGAAATGTAAAAGTGGCTGTAATTGAAATAAAATGAGGCTAAATGTTAAATAGCCAGTTTTCCCTTTTATTTTATAAAAAATAGTAAAAATAATTTTAAAAGAAAATTAAAAGTACTAAACCAATTAATAGTATATAAACATTAATTAAAAATATTGGAACTACTTTTACAATTATAAAATGCTATTAATCGTAAAATAGGCTATAATTGCAATTATATGCAATTTAGCTTTAAGAGTACCAAATAAATTTGTAAAAATATAAAAAAATTACCTTAATTATATTTTGGTATAAATATAAGAATAAAATAAATTATTCACCAAAAATAATTATTTTGGGAATAATTATGGGATTTGTATTGCTAAAATAAATAATAAATTAATTTTGAAAATCCTTAAAAATTTTGGGGAAAATACCAAAGCACTTGGGTATGTATATGTTATTTTGAAAGTATTTTGGGTATATAAAAATATATAGGAAAAAATTGGGTATCAACAAGTATCCAAAAAAAAAAAGGAAGCAAACTAAGCTTTTAAGGATTTGGGCTTAAAGCCCATATACCACTCCTCTGCCTCTCAACCAAAACAAACCAAAGGCATAAAGCCTTAATGAAAGTCAAAACAAACCAAAAGCAGCGAGATAAGAAACAGAATTGATGGAGAAACGAACGCACGCACAGAGATAAGAAACAGAAGCAGTGAACAAGTCACGCAGTCAACAGAAAACCTAGGATTCTTTACAAATCACTTATACGTGAACTCAGGTATGTAAAATCCCCTATTGTCAACTACCCTACAGTAGTAATAGGTAAGAATTGAATAGCTAATTCTCTTCTTCCCCTATATCATCAACATATTTTATAATTAGGTGTAGTACTTTAAAATTGATTAAAATGCACTGGTTGTTGTAGAATCGATTGTTTGACTGGTGTCAATTGGACTGGGGCCTATCTATTGGCTCGAGAAGTTTTGAGGTGAGTTGATATAACTCTTTACTAAAGTGGTTTAACTCACAAAAGCACGAACTCAAAGTGTTTGATGAATTGCATAAAAGAGTTAATATATACATAATTGGAGTAGTAAGTACCTATTAGCTTAGAATTATTTTCTAGCTAAAGTTTAAATGATTATTTGGATATATGTGCATAAATTTCAGATTTTTATGTTATTCTTTGTAATTAATTGGAGTAGTAAGTACCCATTAGCTTAGAATTATTTTCTAGTTAAAGTTTAGATGATTATTTGGATATATGTGCATAAATTTCAGATTTTTATGTTATTCATATATGCCATTTTCATGTTGAAAATTCATGAATGATCAAGAACCATTATAAATACTTTTGAATTTTTATTTCATTCTTATGTCATGCCTTACATTTAAGGATACCAGTATGAGTATGTATAAAAGATTTAGACTTGAAAAGTAACAAGAAGAAGTTTTAGAAAGAAAAGATTTTTGGGAGTATCCTTTATTCTGAGAAGGGGTCATCGTCCAGGCCGAGGGTCCTGACCAAGGCGTTGACTTCCTGAAACTACTTGTGCCAAAGTAGGGAGCACACGAGCCTAGGGTCTCACTGCTGAGAAATTACTTAGCCATGCTAAGGTATGATACATGAGCGCTGAGAACCATGAAGCGAATTGCACCTCGTGGATTGGGCCTATTCGATCAGGTTGGGATCGAACCCGTGCCGATCACACGGTGACTGAGACAGAATTAAGTCAGGATAGTTGGAACTCCCAAAGTATAAAGTGAAGTATTTTTTTATAAGAATGAAAAAAGGAAAAGAATTTCTTTTAGAATATTCATAAACTGCTATTATGCGATTATTTAGAATTATTCTTATAAGCTTTATGTTTTACATGCTTTTAGAACCTTTGCTCATAATGTATATGTTATTAAAGTTTCACCCCCTGTTGTTGAGACTCACTGAGTATAATGGATGGTACTGACGTTCTCTTTTGGGAACCTACGTTGGTTTGCGGTACAACGTAGGAACTGGATTTGCAGGCGAGCAGGCTACGAGTTAGGACTCCCTTCGCTTCTAGTGCTATTGGTGAGCTCCGCTTTTATTCGTGGAGTATTCCTTAGAGTCATCTTTATCTAGTTATTTCTTTGTTACTTGGAGAACTGGCCAGGAAATCTCATGTCCTGAGCAGTGTATCAATTTATCAATAGAGGCTTCATAGACAAAGTCATTGGGTTGAGATTCAGATGTTATTTTATAATAACTTAGCAGTAATTCAGTAGTTACTACGAATAAAGTTTTGGAGTTGATTTATTTAAATATTTGAATTAATCAAAAGTATTTGGTTAGAGTATGGCTTTGTTGCATATAAGGTTTGGAGTTATAATAGGTTTGATAAGCAGAGATGGTTCGCTCGGTCATGTTTAGTGATCGAGTGCCGATCTCGGCTTGTTCAGAAAATGAGTCGTGACACCAAAACCTTAATGGAAGGAATTGGCGGGCAGCCTTTTAGCATAGTACCTATGATCATTGCAGTGATATACCGAGCCCTGGGGAACTGTCAACGAGGGGCCAAACACTTTGAGGGTTGTAACTTACTGCTCCAACTCTGGCTCGTGGAGCATCTCCAAAAGGGTGAATATCGACAAGAGATTCTGTGCAGGGATTGGGATTATCATATTGCTTCCATAAGCCAAGGCGAATGAACTATATGCCTAACATGTTTGCTCAACTGGAAGATGCTAAAGGGTAGGTAGAGTTGTTCGAAAATCTGAAAGAGGACCAAGTGCAATGGATGTTCGAATGGTTCCCTACTGAAGAGTTCATTGTCCGATCTCGGGATGTACCATTTCTTATACTCATTGGTCTGAGAGAAACTTATCCTTATGTCCCACTCCGAGTCATGAGGCAGGCCAAAAAAAGCGGGTTATACCAAGGGTTGACAAAATGAGTCACTTCAGGGCCGACTTTCAGGATGATGATAGCCCTTACAAGTGCCAAGCCCAACACATGTGGCATTGCAAAATCATCATGGGAAGAGATACTATTAAACCGGACAAGTACCATGTTGGTTATACTCCATACTATCCAAGCTGGTTGGAAGACGATCATAATGGATTAGGACAAACGGGGTTTGTTCGAGGTCACAGGATCATCGACGAAAAGGCTGAAGTACAGGTTAAGTACAACCAATTACGCAAAAGGATTCGGGAATGCGAAAGTGAGCATCGGGAAATTCAAGAAGCCCATCAAAAGCTGATTGAAGAATGGAAAGACATGGATGTCAGCGCCAATAAGCGACTGGGGTATTTGGAGTAGGGTTTAGTGGATTTAGAAAGGAAGTTCATCCAGAAAATCGAAAACTGCCAGAATGTTGAAGGAAACGAAGGGGGACACTTGGCTAGAGCCTACTTGCTGCTGGGACTATGTGGGCTGGTGAAGCTGTTCAACAGAGCTAAAGTTGCCGAGTCTGGGGAAGGTCCTTCTGGGACCAAATAGGCAGGATTCTTTTCTTTTTGCTTTAAATGTAATAAGGCCAGTGGCCATTAGTGACATTTTATCTTCTGCTATTTTAGTGTCGTTTTCGGATTCGTCTTATTTTTCTATCAATAAAATGAGGCATTTAGCATTCTGAGTTCTCCAAATTTACTTATTGCTAGGCCTACCTCGGGCACAACGAGGCTCCCAAATTAGGACACGAATTACATTTCTGCACTATGTGTTTAAATATCGCAATATTCTTTCTTTCTTACAACCCGCACTAACTTGCTACCTTTTGTTTTACTTTTTGTTTTATTCCCCTCCCCAAAGGTTAGTTC
Source organism: Nicotiana glauca (assembly GCA_026770625.1). Taxonomy (NCBI): domain Eukaryota; kingdom Viridiplantae; phylum Streptophyta; class Magnoliopsida; order Solanales; family Solanaceae; genus Nicotiana; species Nicotiana glauca. Next base: position 9,700 of record MU687102.1, read on the forward strand.
GTGCACTCTGGCATCGTCATCATACTCCACAAGATCCAAGGGCCCTCCACCTACTCCTCCTCCTAGTCCCGTCAGAAACTGGAACAAGGGGAAATGGTAGATTTGAGCAACATCATAAAGGAAAACCCAGTTGAACGGGCAGAGGTTACTCAGGGTATTCAGGTTTCTAAGGAAGGTGCCTCCCAGATCGAGCAAAAGTTGTTGAAATTTCAGGAAGAACTGGGCCAAGTTCGAAACTTGGCAAGCTTTTCGTTTTCCCTCACTACCCCAGATGTCAAATTTCCCAACACTCAAAACCTCATACCTCCATAAAACATCCTGAAACCACAAAACCAACCCGCTCCCCATCATCACTGCAACACATGCCACACTTCAAACAATACCCCACTGCTCATCCCTGAACCATTGAACTCCACAAATGATCATCTCCACAGTTACCACAACGCCCCCATCTATGTAGAAACCACACCACATCCTATTCAACCCACTTCAAACACACCTGGGTCTGATGACAAAGACTCTCTTATCAGGAATCTGGCCGCAGAACTCAAGAAGCTGACTAGCCGAGTTCAGGGCGTTGAAGGAAGCAAGGGGATTGAGGGACTGAATTACGAAGACCTTTGCATTAAACCAGATGTCAAACCGCCCGAGGGGTACAAACCTCCCAAGTTCGAGATGTTCGATGGCACCGGGGATCCCAGAGTTCATTTGAGAACATACTGTGACAAGCTGGTCGGAGTAGGAAAGGATGAAAAGATTCGCATGAAGCTTTTTATGAGAAGTCTCAAAGGAGATGCTCTGTCTTGGTACATTAGCCAAGACCCGAAGAAGTGTACAAATTGGGTAAGTATAGCGTCTGATTTCATGGACAGATTCAGATTCAACACCAAGAATGCACCAGATGTATTCTACATACAGAACTTAAAGAAGAAACCTATGGAGACATTCCGCGAGTATGCTACTCGTTGGAGATCAGAAGCTACTAAGGTCAGGCCGGCTTTAGAAGAAGAACAAATTAACAGGTTTTTCGTCTGGGCTCAAGACCCACAGTACTATGAAAGGTTGATGCTGATTGAAGGCCAGAAATTTTCCGACATCGTCAAGCTAAGGGAAAGGATCGAAGAAGGTATTAAAATTGGTATGGTCACAAACCTTGAGGCTTTGCAGTCTACCAACAAGGCTCTACAGTCTAGTGGCACGTCCATGAAAAGGGACGTAAGCGTCGTGATGGTTTCACAGAGAACAAAATCCTCAATAAAATACCAAACCTACTCAATATTCCCTCTCACATATCAGCCTACCCCAAATTACCAATCATTTTTTCCTTCTTACTAAGCTCTACCATCTACTTACCAATCGCCTCCACCATCCGCATATCAGCCTACTTCACCCAAATACTCCCAACCCGCGCATGTCTACCAAGCCTACAATGCCCAACAAGCCCACGATCAATCACCTCCCCCTCGCTAAAATTTCCCTAGACCCCGACCAAACTTCGACCGCAGACCTCCCAAACAATACACCGCCATTGCCGAACCTATCGACCAGCTGTATGAAAGGCTCAAAGCTGTAGGTTATGTCACCCATATCCCTGCTATAAACCCCAAAAACCCCTCCCAGTGGGTAAACCCAAATAAAACATGTGCATACCATTTCGGCATGAAGGGGCATACCATCGATGAGTGCCGCTCTCTGAAGGATAAGATCCAGGCTTTGATTGACAACAAGATCATCGTGGCAAAGGAGCCTGCTTTGAATGTCCATAACAATCCTCTACCAGACCACAAGGGTGGAGGTGTTCACATGATTGAGATAGAAGATGATTGGGACCCCGAGGGATCAATCGGGTTGATAGCAGAAGGTGACGAGCCAAAGAAGCCGACATTCACCATTAACCCAATTGTGGTCCAGATGCAGCCTTCTGAGGACACCGAGCTGAACATGTCTGTACCACTTGATCTAGAAACACCATCCTCCGCAAAGACGCCAACACCAATCGAGGTCAAGTTTGGGTCCCCAAAGGCACCGGTACCATTTGAGGTTGTTGTATTACCTCCCAAAGCAAGGGTGTCCATCCCGATAGCAATGATAGCCGTAACACCAGTCCACCAAAAGCCATACCATGGTATTACACAGCCGAAGCAAGGAGGAAAGGGAAAACCAAATCCGAAGAAGCAAGTGCAGCATAGGGTATGACAAGAACCGACAGGGTTTATACCCCGGAGCATTTGGCTGAGTCGAGTAGGAAAGCCTCTAGTCGACCGACCATCATTGAAAACGGGCCTGACGACCTCTAGAGAAAGATACAAGCCAAAGAGTATTCAGTCATTGATCAGTTGAACAAAACGCTAGCACAGATCTCTATCTTGGCTCTGCTACAAAGCTCTGACGCACATAAGAATGCCTTATTGAAGGTGTTGAGCGAGGCATATGTACCCAACAACATCACTGGAGGAGAAATGGCAAACATGGTAGGGCAGGTATTGGAGAGTCATAAAATCACTTTCCATGAAGATGAGCTACTACCGGAAGGGCTGAGACACAACAAGGCGTTGCACATCACTGTGCAATACGAGGATTATTTCATCACCAGGGTCCTGATCGATGGATGGTCCAACCTCAATATTTGCCTACTGGTAACACTCAGAATATTGAGAAAAGGTCTGCATGAGATCAAAGGCGGGGCCATCAATGTCAAAGCTTTCGATGGTTCCCAAAGGTCTACTATTGGGGAGATTAGCCTGTGTTTACATATGGGGCCTACTTGGTTCGACATTGACTTCCAAGTGATAGACGTGTCAGTGTCTTACAACTTGCTGTTGGGACGGCCTTGGATTTATGCCGTTGGGGCTGTAACATCAACCCTACATCAGGAAGTGAAATTTGAGTGGAATCACCAAGAGGTGATTATTCACGACGATGGTAGCAATCCCATATACAGTCGCTAGACCATCCCAGCAATCGGAGGAAGAAGAAGAAAAGGTGGGGGAAACTTACCACCGTATCGAGCGAGTTAACGTCATCAATAAAAACAAATTGTGGGACAAAAAAATTGAAAGCATACTGAATTGGAGAGGGTATGAACCTGGCAAAGGACTTGGCAAGAATCTCCAAGGAATCGCTAAGCCTATCAAGCTCAAGAAGCATGGCACCACCTTCGGACTAGGGTATGAGTATACCTGGGAAGAATTTAAGGACTGGTCGCCACCCTGGCGTGGCCCTTACTATCCATTGGAGCAGCCAATACCCCATCTGGATCAGACTTTCCAACCGGCCGAAGTCATCTACAAGTCAAAAGAAGAGAAAGCATTAGCAGCAATGAGGAATTTGTTTCTGGAAGAGGATGATATGGACTGTTGTGCCGTTTTCGAGGAAGAGGGGGAGGAAGGCCCTTCTATACAAGCTGTGAGCTGAGGAGAGAGACTCAACAATTGGTCTATCAGAACCACTAAAGCCCGGCGTGCCTAGGGGTAGCAAGGTTGAACAAGGCACCACGCACTATTTCGTTTTACTAGTTTATTTTCCTTTCGCATTTTTATTTTTTTCAAGAAAGAGATCCAATATTCAAAACACTTATGGAATTTATTGAAGTATTTCAATTTTCTTATAAATCTCACTCTTATCATTTTATCTCATTACTTTACTCAAATAGCATTACTATTACTTATCTTGATGAACCAACGACTGTGACATGCAACAAGACAATGCAACAAACGGATGTAGACTCAGAAGAGGATGATATACCGGAAGAAATTGTTAAAGAAGTTGAGAATTTTGAGAACAAACCTAAATCCAACTTGGACAAGACTAAGATCGTCAATCTGGGAGATGCAGAAAACATCAAAGAAACGCAAATCAGTGTTCATTTGTCACCGTCAAAAAAGGAAGAGTATACGGAATTTATAAGGGGATATGAGGACATATTTGCATGGTCATATGATGAAATAGCCGGTCTAAGCACATCTACTGTGGCTCACAAATTACCGATCGATCCGGCTTGTCCGCCAGTAAAACAGAAGCTCAGAAAGTTCAAGCCAGACATGAGTTTGAAAATCAAGGAAGAGGTCACTAAGCAGGTCAAAACTAAGGTTCTCAAGGTAGTAGAGTATCCGACATGGTTAGCCAATATTGTGTCAGTACCAAAGAAGGATGGGAAAGTCATAGTCTATGTCGACTACCGAGATCTCAACCGGGCTAGTCCAAAAAATGACTTCCCTTTGCCGAATATACATATCTTGGTTGACAACTGCGCCAAGCATGAGCTGCAGTCATTCATTGATTGTTTTGCTGGGTACCATCAGATATGGATGGATGAAGAAGATGATGAGAAAATAGTTTTCATTACGCCGTGGGGGATGTATTGTTACAAATGATGTCGTTTGGGCTAAAGAATGCAGGGGCCACCTACATGAGGGCCATGACTACCATTTTCCATGACATGATACACAAGGAGATTGAGGTGTATATAGACGACGTCATCATTAAATCCAAGAAAGCCTCTTATCACATGGAGGATTTGAGGAAATTCTTCAACAGACTGAGAAGCTACAACCTGAAATTGAATCCCGTGAAATGTGCATTCGAGGTTCCAGCTGGGAAATTGCTTAGGTTCATTATGAGTCGTCGACGGATAGAATTGGATCCATCAAAGGTCAAAGCTATTCAAGAATTGCCACCATCAAAGAATAAAAAAGAAGTAATGAGTTTCTTGGGGAGACTTAACTATATCAGCCGGTTCATTAGCACAGTCTACTGTTATCTGTGAGCTAATCTGTAAGATGCTGAAGAAGGATGCCGCTACCAAATGGACAGATGACTGCCAAAAGGCCTTCGACAGAATCAAGGAGTACCTGTCAACACCAACAGTTTTGGTTCCGCCCGAACCGGGTAGACCCCTACTACTCTACCTTGTACTATTGGATGGAGTGTTTGGTTGTGTTCTGGGGCAGCATGATGAAACGAGGAGAAAAGAGCAGGCCATCTATTATCTCAGCAAGAAGTTCACCCCGTATGAGGCCCGGTATTCTCTGTTGGAACGCACCTGTTGTACCCTGACTTGGGTAGCCCAGAAATTGAGGCACTATTTCTGTGCTTACACCATGTATCTCATATCAAGAATGGACCCATTGAAGTACATCTTTCAGAAGCCCATGCCCACTAGCAAGTTAGCCAAGTGGAAAATCCTGCTGAGTGAGTTCGACATTGTTTACGTAACTCAGAAAGCAATCAAAGGACAGGCATTAGCAGACCACCTCATAGAAAACCCTATGGACGGAGATTATGAGCCCTTAAAGATGTATTTTCCTGATGAGGAGGTATCATTTGTAGGAGAAGACATTACAGAATCCTATGACGGTTGGAGAATATTTTTCGATGGAGCATCGAATTTAAAAGGAGTTGGAGTAGGAGCAGTCCTAATATCAGAAACTGTCCATCATTATTCGGTGTCTACGAAACTCAGATTCTCGTGCACCAACAACATGGCCAAGTATGAAGCCTGCATCTTGGGACTCAAGATGGCCATTGACATGAACATTTAAGAATTGCTAGTGATCGGAGATTCAGACCTCCTTATACATCAGGTCCGAGAAGAATGGGCAACTAAGAATTCCAAGATACCCTCATATTTTCATCATGTACAGGATTTGAGGAAGAGATTCACAAAGATAGAATTCCGGCATGTTCCCAGAGTCTAGAATGAGTTTGCCGATGCATTGGCAACCCTATCATCTATGATTTAGCGTCCAGATAAGAACTTTATAGATCCTATTCCGGTGAAGATTCACGATCAGCCAGCTTAATGTGCTCATGTCGAGGAAGAAGTGGACGGAAAGCCTTGGTTTCATGATATCATGGAATATTTGACAAAGGGAGAATACCCAGAACTTGCAAATCCTACTCAGAAGCGCACACTCCGGAGGTTATGTAACAATTTCTTTCACAACGGAGGAATCCTGTATAGGAGAACTCCTTATTTGGGATTGCTAAGGTATGTCGACGCAAAGGAAGCATCTAAACTGTTAGAAGAAATCCACGCTGGGACCTGCGGTCCACATATGAACGGTTTTGTCTTAGCCAAGAAGATACTCCGGGCAGGGCATTTTTGGATGACTATGGAAACGTACTGCATCCAATATGTCCGAAAGTGCCATCGCTATCAGATACATGCAAACATGATAAAGGTACCTCCAAACGAGCTTACTGCAACAAGCTCGCCATGGTCGTTCGCCGCTTGGAGGATGGATGTCATCGGACCTATCGAGCCCGCCACATCAAGCGGGCACAGGTTCATACAAAGAAGTGACTAAGAAAGTTGTGGCAGACTCTGTCCGCGACCGCATTGTTTGTCGATTCGGGATTCCAGAATCGATCATCACCGATAATGGTTCCAATCTCAATAGTGATTTGATGAAGACCATGTATGAAAATTTCAAGATCAAACACAAGAATTCTACAGCTTACAGACCTCAGATGAACGGAGCCGTAGAAGCCGCCAATAAGAATATCAAGAAGATACTAAGGAAAATGATAGAAAAGCATAAGCAGTGGCATGAGAAGTTATCATTTGCTTTGTTGGGATAAGGAAAATGATAGAAAAGCATAAGCAGTGGCATGAGAAGTTATCATTTGCTTTGTTGGGATACCGCAGCACAGTTTGCACGTCAACTGGGGCAACTCCCTATATGCTTGTTTATGGTACAGAGGCAGTCATTCTCGTCGAGGTAGAAATTCCTTCCTTGAGGATCATACAGGAAGCAGAACTCGACGACGCAGAATGGGTAAAGATCCGCTATGAGCAGTTAGCCCTTATAGATGGAAGAAGAATGAACGCAGTTTGTCATGGTCAGCTTTACCAAAAAATAATGTCCAGAGCCTTCAACAAAGATTCAAGCCTAGACGATTCACACCAGGGCAGCAGGTGTTAAAGAATATTTTTCCGTATCAAGATGAAGCCAAAAGGGAAGTTCTCTCCCAATTGGCAGGGCCCGTACATGGTTCACCGGGTTCTAACAGGAGGAGCCCTCATACTTGCAGAAATGGACGGAGAAGTTTGGCCAAAGCCGATCAATTCAGACGCAGTCAAATGATACTATGTGTAGCATTTATGATTTCCTTGTATGATGCAATTTGAACTATGCCTGACCTAATTCCCATTTAAGAGGGGATACGTAGGCAGCCCTATGGGTTGGGTCACAAATTAATAAAATTTTCATTTCCCCCACAATTGGAAACTGGGGCAGAAATTTGAGGAGGACCCTCAAAATTCTGAAGTAACTTCAGCCGATCATCGCAAGCATCCGTCAGAAGCAGCGACCCAGTAAACTGGGGAAAAATTTTAAGGACCCTTAAAATTCCGGAGCAAAAGAGGTTGCAATGTCTTGAACCGCGTCGCAGTCGTCGGTTCATCTAAAGAAAAATTATTTTCAATTATATATTTATGTTACACTTTACTAAATCATGCATATTTATTATCTAATTGCTTTGTTTAGCGATTCTACCCTATTGATATGCAACACCACTGAAAACAAAGCCAAGCAGGACAAGCGAAGTCCACGGGGAATACGAACTAACATTTCCCCTCTACAAACTCATGATTTTTCTTTGGATACAGGCACCCAAGTTGCAAATCACCGAATACATTTATACACTCATACTTTTCGAGAATACGACCCTCAGAACCATCACCTATTCACATTTGCTATCTGCATACAACATCCCCAGCATCCACAATATCGCAATCAGCTATCAGCTATCAAGCCATCAACTAAGAAATTTTACTACTGTTTGCCTTTTCTTGCATTGCATAAGGCTACTATTCTGCCTTCCGAGACTAAGCTCTGTCTCCATCTGCATTTTTCTGCATTGCATAAGGCTACTATTCTGCCTTCCGAGACTAAGCTCTATCTCCATCTGCATTTTTCTGCATTGTATAAGGCTACTATTCTGCCTTCCGAGACTAAGCTTTGTCTCCATCTGTATTTTTCTGCATTGCATAAGGCTACTATTCTGCCTTTCGAGGTTAAGCATTACCTCCATCTGCATTTTTCTGCATTGCATAAGGCTACGATTCTACCTTCCGAGACTAAGCTTTGTCTCCATTTACATTCCCTGAATTGCATAAGGCTACTATTCTGCCTTCCAAGGTTAAGCTCTACCTCCATCTGCACGGCTGAAATATCGCCACTTCATTTAAATCTTGCATCGCTGAAAGATCACTGTTTTTCCTACATTTTGCACGGCTGAAATATCACCACTTCATTTAAATCTTGCATCGGCTGAAAGATTGACGTTTTACTTACATTCTGCACGGCTGAAATATCGCCACTTCATTTAAATCCTGCATCGGCTGAAAGATCGTCGTTTTACTTACTTTTTGCATAGCTGAAATATTGCCACTTCATTTAAATATTGCATCGGCTGAAAGATCACCATTTTACTGACATTTTGCATGGCTGAAATATCGCCACTTCATTTAAATCTTGCATCGGCTGAAAGATCGCCATTTCATTTAAATCCTGCATCAGCTGAAATATCGCCATTTTTATTTTATGGATTGCATTGGTTGAAATATCGCCATTTCATTTAAATCCTGCATCGGCTGAAAGATCGTCGTTTTACTTACATTTTGCACGGCTAAAATATCGCCACTTCATTTAAATCTTGCATCGACTGAAAGATCGCCATTTTATTTACGTTTTGTATGGCTGAAACATCGCCACTTCATTTAAATCCTGCATTGGCTGAAAGATCACCACCGTTTGTATTTCATGGGCTAAAAGATCGCCAAATTATCCAAGGGCGTCATTTTTCGGAGGCACCGTCTCCATAGCCCGAGAACGCCATGCCATGGCCTGAGGACTCTTTTATCTCTTGCATATCATTATTCATAGGCATCATCACTCAAAGGCATCATTCTCATAGCCCGAGAGCATCATTTCATTGCCTGCGAATCCTTTATTATACGCTTCATGGCCCAAGACATCATGGTCTAAGGACGTCATCCTAACTGTCCAAGGACAACATTCATGGTCCTACGGAAACTTGCATCACGTTTAAATTTATGCACAATATATGTTTGTATTGCTCATTTGCAGGTAAACCGGCTAGCAACGGCCGTCTCAGCAGGAGCGATCCCGCTCCAATTCCCGCAGCCCTACTAGACTATAACTATCCACCCCAACCGAAATATCGCATCCGTTCTTGAAAGATCTCCATTGGCATACTCCACCGACGGATCCTAAACTACATACGGCCTGATTCTTGTAAGACCTGGGATATGTAGGCAGCTCAGAAACCAGAGCACGGTCAAGTCCTTGAAACCATTTTCGCTCGGTCAAAATTGGCCATCATGTCTTTACCCGACAACTCTTTCATCCTTCCTAGGTAAAGATGGGCAGTTGTTGATACCCAACTTTTTCCTATGTATTTTTATTTACATAATACTTTCAAAATAACATATATATATATATATGTGTGTGTGTGTGTGTGTGTGTGTGTGTGTGTGCATACCCAAGTGTTTTAGTATTTTTTTCTCAATTTTTAAAGATTTTAAGAATCAATTTATTGTCCATTTTAGCCATACAAAATCCAATAATTATTCCCAAGATTATCATTTTGGTGAATAACTTATTTTTATTCTCATATTTATACCAAAATATAGTTAAGGTCATTTTGTATATTTTTACGAATTTATTTGGCATTTTTAAAGATAAATTGCATATAATTGCAATTTTAACCTACTTCAAGATTAATAGCATTTTTATTATAAAATTGGTCCCAATATTTTTGAATTAATATTTACATGTTATTAATTAGTTCAGTACTTTTAATTTACTTTTAAAATTATTTTTACTATTTTTATAAAATAAAAAGGGAAAAACTGACTATTTAACATTTAGCCTCAGTTATTTTAATTACAACCTATTTTACATTTCAATTGTAGCCCTTAAATTGACCCAACTCTACCCCAATTAAATCGGCCCATTTTTTAATTAGACCCAACCCATGACCCAATTCAAACGACCCTACCTGGTTCCCACCTACCCCTTTAGATCTAAGCCGTTGATCATACAGATCTAGGTCGTTGATCATACAGATCTAGGCCGTAATTCCCCCTTACCATTTTAACCCCAGATGACCTACCCTAATTCCCCATTTCACCTAATCCACCGCCTTTAAACCCCAAACTCTCTTAAACTCTCTCAAGCTCTCCGGAACCCTAGCCTCCTCTTACCCCTTTCAACCGCCTTTCACCAGAATCCATGACTTCTCAGGCCATGGATGGTTGGTACTCACCTCCCTTCACCAGTAAACCATGGTTTTTTGAAGCTTCGAGACCCGGCCTTGATGGTTCTTTCTCTGATCTTCTCAGATCTTTGGTTCCATGGCTTCTCCGGCCATGCTCCGGCATATTCACGACTCAGGAACCTGATTCTTGATCTCTCCTACTCAAGATCGGACCTTCTTCCAAGCCTTTCTCACTTCTAGGGTTTCTCCGAAACCCTAAGCTATTCGAGGTTATTTCCATGTTGTTTACTTAGATCTATACTGTATCTATACTTTACTTGACATTTAAGGTGTTTTCCCCAAAGTTTCTTTTAAAAATCGTTTGTCTTCGATTTAGGGTTTCTAAAAGGACTTTTCAAAAACATCTTTCTAATTTTTCTTCTTCTTTGATTTATGTGTATTTGTCTATATCCTGCTCGTATGATTTCTTTTTACTACGCATGTACTGTTTGTCTACTTTTCTTTTCTACTATACATGTTACTCCTATGTTAATCCTTGTTCTGTTTTCTTTACTCTTTTACATTATGTGTTTACCGTGAGATTCTTTGATTTTTTGTTTTAGTAAACTCTGTTCGTGTTCTTGCTAAACATGTTTCATCTACTTTTGTTTAAGTTGGTATCATCTCTTTCTTCTGAACTTGTTTGAGTTCCGGGTTTCTCAAATATGCTCTTCATGATCTTGAATCAGCTTTCTTCCTTGGTGATTCCAAACATGCTATCATATTTGTTTTGTTTCTCATGAGGCTATGAACATACCTTCAAGTCTGTTTCAATGTCTTACCCTCTCGCCTCCATGTCTGATTCGATTTGAAACCCTAGGATTTGGGGGTTTTCTTTGGCAAATCTAATTTGGTGTTTGGACTAGGGTTCTACATTGGAACCCTGGACTCTCAGCCTCACTATGAGTCTGCAACTGGACTTGTACCCCCTATTGCTTATGATTCTGAACCTTTCCATGTTAGACTAATGTTTTCTAAGTAGCATGACGATTCTTTGTTTGATTTGCCTGCTTTATATATGAGAAGTTCTTCTTTCAAAAGGGTTTTTTCCAGCTAACTAATTGATTCTGAATTTTTTTAACGGTGTTTACTTGATTGTTATGGATTTCCTTTAAATTAAACCTTCCTTTACCGCTTTCCTGACTTGGTTCATTCGAGTAAGAGTCTGTAAGTTTGATTTCATAGTTGTGTGATTGATTCCCTTTCCTTATTTCACACAAACCGTGTACCATTGGGTTGTTGCCTTAAATAGATTCTATGTATTTACCCTTTATTGTATTGCTTGGAATTTTTTTTTTCAAATCCCTTTCCTAAATTGTCTTTCACCCGTTGGAAATTAGAATCCCTTAATTGAAGAGAGATTGATTTCAATGTTATTCCCTTACCTTTATTACTCGTTTTCTGCACTATAAAAGGGGCTCGACCCTTCTGCACTAAAAGAACTTTTAAATCCTCAATTCAACATGCATACTTTCAATTACAATATTCTTTCAATTCTCTACTCTCTTCTGAGACCTTTGTACTGCTTTGTTTGCAACTTGGCTTTTCAAGACTACTGTTTTTACTTATTTGTTTCCCTGAAAATGGTATGTCTCGATTTTGTTTTCAGCTTCTTCCCTATGTGTTTATTTTACAGTCACTACACTCTTGCCTACTTTGCTGTTCATATTCTGTATTAAATATGCTACTCTACTTTTGTGTTTACTGTTTGTTATGAACTCCCCATACCCCATTTCCCTTCTATGTGTTCGAGTTAAGGTTCATGGCCTGGCAGTATCCAAATTACTGCCCAGGTCAGAACCTGACCTTCAATGGGTCCTAACTCCCAAATTTGGCTAAACACGCTGGTCGGGGGTGTGCCAGCACTCTTAATTGCTGGGCATGACCACCACCCTGCCATGGCCTTCCCTAATTCCCCTCTATGCACTTACACTTACTCTTTGACTTTAAGTTTTGCCTCCTCCTATGAGCCTTGATTTAGGACCTTGAGTTCCCTCTGAACTTGGACATTTGAGGGCTGGCCCTTCCACACTGCACTATAATCTAATTTTGTAATGTATTTGGGGTGTAAGCATTGCCCGGAGTCCCCTTGAGGCTCTTGGAAATTTTGACACATCCCAAATAAGAGAAAGGCTTTTGGAAAACTGATCCTGGAAGTTGGTTTATCTCATATTGTTAAACCTTGAGTGTGAATTAGGCTATTTGGTTGTAGCTTGAACTTTTGATGTAATTTCACTTTTCTGATTCATCCGGGTCTGTAATAATTTGCAATAACTATGGGGTTCTAATAAAAGGGGAGGGTCACTCATGTATGCATATGGGTAGACATCATGCTTTAGGTATTTATTGCTGCAATCACAGCCTGCTCTTTCACTTATGCATTTCACATAGAAATCTTGTCTATAAGTTATGCATTACATGTAGAAATCTTGCCCTTAGGCTGTTTCATTATTTGCATATAGAAATCATGTCTGTAAGTTGTGCATTACATGTAGAGATCCTGCTTATAAGTTATTGCATCACTACATATAGAGACCATGCCTCTAGGTTTTCTGCATATAGAAATCATGATCCTAGGTTTTCTGCACTTTTGCATATACCTCTATCATTAGGCAAACAGTCTCTAGGTTAAAATAATAACAAGTTGCATCCTAGAAATCATGCCTATAGGATTCATGCATCACGATAATCATTTTAAAATCAATAATGCTTAGATATCATGCATATAGGATTCGATAATTGTTTTAAAATCAATAATGCTTAGAAATTATGCCTATAGGAGCAGCCGTTTGGATCTGATTCGTCTATCTCATCTATAAGTCTGAAATCAATAGTAATGTTGTTTAATATCTGCAGAATTTAGTTGGTTCTAAAATTAGTAACCCTTCTTTAAAAATCAGTAACACTTCTTTAAAAAAATCATTATACTTCCACCTAGGCAAGAAATAGGTAATTGATTAACTGTGTCATCCCTTGATAAACTACAACCAGACAAGGCCTAATTCGGACTTCTCATCTGAGAAATATGTGATGAAGCAGCCTATCCTTTCGCTAAATTTAATTCAGACTAAAACCAGTATTTGAAGTCACGCTAAACAATTTGTTGATTTGAAAGAGAAGGCCGATTTGAGCCTTTAACTGTTATATGTTTCCCATTTTACTGCTCTTATGTGTTTTGTTTGTCGCACTAGACTTTTGTCCTTTTTAAAACTCTGAAAAGCCAATCTCCCTTCCCTTTAGGATTAGTAGTCCCAACTGCCTCCAGGACTGATAGGATTGGGGCGGGTAGTAGCATGCAACAAGTAACGAGACCATTCCGCGATTTGATACCTTAATGGGGTGGGTAAGGGTAGACATGATATGATGACCACGCGATAACACCAAGTGTATAAACGGTTACCGGGTGTTGTGTGGGGTGATCTATGTTATTTATAAACCTAGGACCCCCCCCCCTCCCTCTTTACTTATTTACTTTCTTTTCTTTCCAGAACTTTTTAAAAAAAAAGCTATTAATTTTCAGTTCTTTAAACTTCTTCTTTTACTTCAATCACTTGCAGAATATCTCTTTTAATTAACTGATTTCCAGCACTGTTTCTTTCCAAATCTCCGCCTCTTTTACTCCTTTGTTTGATTATTTGAACCAATTATTAGACCCCTTTTTTTCCTGCACTAGTATATCCTTTCTTTTAAATAATCATGAAATCGCCTACTCCCAAATCTTCAGCATGCCTTTAACTTTTTATTTTTAGTTGTTACGTATTTGCTTGTTTAATTGTTGTTGCATTTAAATTCACAATTGTAGCATGGCCGGGAACCACACTAGTGGATCTTGGGGGGTGCCTAACACCTTTCCCCGAGATAATAGCCCTTACCCATTCTCTGGTTCTTCTTCCATTTTTTTCTTAGTGTCCTGATGCACTTAATCATTAGGTGGTGACTCTTCTAATTTGCAAACCCATCCCAAAAGGAAAAGAGTTGTCCGCCCAAATGTCGTAAACCCGATTTCACGAGAAAAAGGGGGCACCGATAGCATGGCGACTCCGCTGGGGATTTTCTGTAGGCTTTTACCATTTCACGTTACTTGTGACTTTACTGCTTCTTTATTGCCTTTATTTAGTGTCTTTATCTCTCTTCTACTACGAAACTGACTTGTCTCTTTGTTTCTTTTCTTTAATGCTTTCTTTTACCGCTTTCCTTTAGTACTGTTGTAATTATGAGCAATTATTGTATTCATTACTTTATGAACATGACAACTTGTTTCATTCTTGTAATTGCATATTCAACATCATATTCTACTCGTGCCAAACAAAATACCATAGCAACACTTATAATGAGTGGTTGCGCCCTTCCGATATTATCACCCCCCTAAATTTAGCAAAAGCGTATTTGCGGTAAAACCAGTTGATCAACGGTGTAGTCGATGGTTCCGTGCCTATCCCTCTTGAGTTGTCCTGTCAAGGGTACCGGTCTAGCATCCCATAGAAACCTTACTCCATTCAATTGTGCATGCATCATGGTCAAACCTAGCAGAGTCAGTTATGTTGTTCTTTAAGATAGCCTTTTCCAAAGTCCATTGGGTTTTCCTAGAACCCAAACGGATACCACCGCGTCTGTGTATTTATTTGGAGAACAAAATGTTGCTTATGCCAATTATTGATACTTAAATAGTCGAGTCTGGAGGAGTAAGGGCCTGAAACTTTGTTTTACAGAAAAGGAAGCACAAAGTCCCCGATTCGTCATGGTAACCAACATCCACCCAAGCTTGCTAAGCTGGTGGGAAGACCTTCACTCCAGTGATCAGACTCTCGTTCGCAAATATTTGGGAAATTTGACTTCTCTTCTGGAAATCCAACCCAACAACAAAATCGTAGAGGCTGCAACCCTATTCTGGGGTGGCGACAGATCTGTGTTCCGCTTCGGGGACCTTGAAATGACACCTTTGCTAGAGGAAATAGGAATGTCAAGGAAATACGAATCTGCATTCATTTGTCGCATTCAAAAAAGAAGTAATACACAGAATTTCTAAGGGAATACGAGGACATATTCGCCTGGTCATATGATGACATAGCTGGTATAAGTACATCTATCGTGGCCCATAAACTACCAACTGATCTGACATGTCCGTTGGTAAAGCAGAAGCTCAGGAAGTTTAAGCTTGATATGAGTTTGAAAATCAAGGAAGAAGTTACTAAATAAGTCAAAGCTAAATTTCTCAAGGTAGTTGAGTACCCGACATGGTTAGCCAATATTGTACCAGTACCAAAGAAGGACGGGAAGGTAAAAGTCAATGTCGAGTACCGACATCTCAACCGGGCCAGTCCGAAAGATGACTTTCCCTTGCCAAACAAACACATCCTGATCGATAATTGCGCCAAGCACGAGTTACAGTCATTCATTGATTGCTTTGTCGGTTATCATCAAATCTGGATGGATGAGAAAGACGCTGAGAAAATGGCTTTCAGTACGCCATGGGGAATGTATTATTACAAAATGATGTCGTTCGGCCTAAAGAATGCAGGGGCCACCTACATGAGGGACATGACTACCATTTTTCATGATATGATACACAAAGAAATTGAGGTATATACGGATGATGTCATCATCAAGTCCAAGAAGTCCATTGATCATATGGAAGATTTGAGGAAGTTCTTCAATAATTTGCGAAAGTACAACCTGAAATTGAATCCCACAAAGTGTGCATTTGGCGTTCCCGCCGAAAAGTTGCTTGGGTATATTGTGAGCCGCCGAGGAATAGAATTTGATCCATCAAAAGTCAAGGCCATTCAGGAACTTCCACAGCCAAAGAACAAGAAGGACGTGATGAGTTTCTTGGGAAGACTTAACTATATCAACTGGTTCATAGCACAGTCTATAGTTATCTGTGAGCCAATCTTCAAGATGTTGAAAAAGGACTCTGCTACCAAATGGACCGATGATTGCCAGAAGGCCTTTGACAGAATCAAAGAATACCTGTCAACACCACCAGTCTTGGTCCCGCCGGAGCCAGGTATAACCCTATTGCTCTACATCGCGGTACTAGATGGAGCCTTCGGTTGCATTTTGGGGCAGCATGATGAAAAGGGAGAAAGGAACAGGCTATTTACTATATCAGCAAGAAGTTTACTCCCTACGAAGCCCGGTATTCTCTGTTAGAGTGCACCTGTTGTGCTTTGACTTGGGTAGCTCAGAAGCTAAGACATTACTTTTGTGCCTGTACCACGTATCTCATATCAAGAATGGACCCTCTAAAGTACATCTTCCAGAAACCCATGCCCACTGGCAAGCTCGCCAAGTGGAAAATCGTGCTGAGTGAATTCGATATTGTATACGTAACTCAGAAGGCGATCAAAGGACAAGCATTGGTAGACCATCTTGTTGAAAACCTCGTGGATGGAGAATATGAACCTTTGAAAATATATTTTCCTGATAAAAAGGTATCGTTCATAGGAAAAGACATTGCAGAATCCTATGATGGATGGAGAATGTTTTTCGATGGAGCAAAAAATTCCAAAGGAGTTGGCATAGGAGCAGTCTTGGTGTCAGAAATCGGTCAACATTAGCCGATGTCTGCCAAGCTCAGATTCCCCTGCACCAACAATATAGCCGAATACGAAGCCTGCATCCTAGGGCTCAAGATGGCCATTGACATGAACATGCAAGAGTTGCTAGTAACTGGAGATTCAGACTTGCTTATACATCAGGTACGAGAAGAATGGGCAACCAAGAACTCTAAGATACTCCTGTATCTGCATCAGGTACATGAATTGAGGAAGAAGTTCACAAAGACAGAATTCCGATATGTTACTAGAATCCAGAATAAATTCGCCGATGCATTGTCTACCTCGTCATCTATGATACATCATCCAGACAAGAATTTCATTGATCTCATTCTAGTGAAAATTCATAATCAGCCAGCTTACTGCGCCCATGTCGAAGAGGAAGTAGACGGAAAGCCTTGGTTTCAGGATATTAAGGAATATTTGGCAAAAGGAGAATACCCGGTGCTTGCCAATCATACTCAGAAATGCACACTGCGGAGGTTGCCAACAACTTGTTTCACAGTGGAGGAATCCTGTATAGGAGGACACATGATCTGGGACTACTAAGGTGTGTCAACGTAAAGGAAACATCCAAATTGCTAGAAGAAATTCACGCTGGGACTTGCGGTCCACATATAAATGGTTTTGTCTTAGCAAAGAAGATACTCCGGGCTGGTTACTTTTGGATGACTATAGAAATAGACTGCATCCAGTATCTCCGAAAATGCCACCGCTGTCAAATATATGCAGACATGATAAAGGTGTCTCCAAATAAGCTCAATGCAATAAGCTCGCAGTGGCCGTTCACCGCTGGGGGGATGGATATTATTGGACCAATTGAGCCTGCTGCTTCCAACGGACACAGGTTTATCCTAGTGGCAATTGACTATTTCACCAAGTGGGTCGAAGCAGCATCTTACAAAGCAGTGACTAAGAAGCTCGTGGCAGAATTTGTTCGCGACCGCATTATTTGCCGATTCGGGATTCTAGAATTAATCATTACTGATAATGGCTCCAATCTCAATAGAGACCTGATGAAGGCTATGTACGAAACCTTGAAGATCAGGCACAAGAATTCTACAGCCTACATGCCTCAAATGAACGGAGTCGTGGAAGCCGCCAATAAGAATATCAAGAAGATATTGAGGAAAATGATAGAGAAGCATAAACAGTGGCATGAGAAGTTATCATTTGCTCTGTTAGGGTATCGCACCACAGTCCGCACATCAATTGGAGCAACCCCTTATATGCTGGTCTATGGTACAGAAGCCGTCATTCCCGTCGAAGTAGAAATTCCTTCCTTAAGGATTATACAGGAATCTGAGCTTGATGATGCATAATGGGCGAAGAGTCATTACGAGAAACTATCTCTCATAGATGGGAAAAGAATGAACGTAGTTTGTCATGGTCAACTTTATCAGAACAGAATATCCAGAGCCTTCAACAAGAGAGTCAAGCCGAGTCTATTCACACCGAGACAGCCGGTATTAAAGAAAAATTTTCCGCATCAGGATGAAGCCAAAGAGAAGTTCTCTCCCAATTGGTAGGGTTCGTACATGGTTCACCGGGTTTTGACAAGAAGAGCCCTCATACTTGCAGAAATGGACAGAGAAGTCTGGCCAAAGCCGATTAATTTAGATGTAGTCAAGCGTTACTCTATGTAATCTTTATGCTTTCCTCTATGATGTAATTTGAACTACGTATGACCTGATTCCCATTTAACAGGGGATACGTAGACAGCCTTATGGGTTCGGTCATAATTAAATAAAGTTTTCATTTCCCCTAAAATTGGAAACTAGGGCAGAATTTTGAGGAGGACCCTCAAAATTCCGAAATAATTTCAGCCGATCGTCGCATGAGCAGCAGTCAGAAGCATCAACCCTTCAAACTGGGGCAGAATTTTGAGGAGGACCCTCAAAATTCCATAGCAGGAGAGGTGGCAATGTCTCAAAACGCGTCATAGTCGTCGGTTCATCTAAAAACTATTTTAGTTATACATCTATGTCATACTTTTACATAAACACGTGTTTTGAAACTGCTTCATTTAGAAATGGTACCCCAATAATACATTCAGTATCACCATATCAAAGCCAAGCAGGTCGAGCAGAGCCAGGGGAATACGAACTAACCTTCCCCATTACAAAACTCACAATTTTTCTTTGGATGCAGGCACTTGGATTGCGAAATCATCGAACATACTATACACTCACAAACATTGCTCAGGAATACAACTCTCAGAACTGTTGCACTTACCCACATTTGCTATCCACACACACCAGCGGTATTCAGTGTGTCACAGTATCCCCAACAGTCACGATATCGCAATCTGCTATCAGCTAAGAAAGCTCTATTACCATTTGCCCTTTTATTTCTTGCATAAGGCTACCATTCTGCCTTCCGAGACTAAACACTGTCTCCATCTGCATTTTCTGCATTGCATAAGGCTACCATTCTGCCTTCTGAGACTAAATGTTGTCTCTATCTGCATTTTCTACATTGCATAAGGCTACCATTCTGCTTTCGCGACTAAACGCTGTCTCCGTCTGCATTTTCTGCATTGCATAAGGCTACCATTCTGCCTTTCGAGACTAAACACTGTCTCCATCTGCATTTGCATTGCATGAGGCTACTCTTCTACCTTCCAACTTGTATAAGGCTACCATTCTGCCTTCCGAGGTTAAGCTCTAGCTCTATCTGTATTTGCATTGCATAAGGCTACTATTTTGCCTTTCAACTGACATAAGGCTACCATTCTGCCTTCTGAGACTAAACGATGTCTCCCTCTGCATTCTCTACATTGCATAAGGCGACCATTCTGCCTTCTGAGACTAAACGCTGCCTCCATCTACATCTGCATGGCTGAAAGATCGCCACCTACTACATCCGCATGGCTGAAAGATCGATGTCTACTATATTTCCATGGCTGAAAGATCGTCGCTTACTGCATTTGCATGGATAAAAGATTGCCGCATACCGCATTGCACGGATGAAAGATCGCCACATTTCACGGCTGAAAGATTGCCACATACTACTGCATCCTTCATGGGCTGAAATATTGCCAACTTATCCAAAGGCGTCATCGTTCGGAGGCACCATCCTCATAGCCCAAGAACACCATGTCATGACCTGAGGATCCCTTTCAATCTCTTGCATATCATTATTCAAAGACATTACGGTTCGGAAGCACAATTTTCATAGCTTAAGAGCATCATTTCATAGCCTGCGAATCCTTTATTATACGCTTTATGGCCCAGGACATCATGGTCTAAGGACGTCATCCTAACCGTCTGAAGACAACATTCATGGTCCGACAGAAATTTGCATCATGTTTAAATTTGCGCACAATATATGCTTGTATTACTTATTTGTAGGTAAACCGGCAAGCAACGGATGTCCCAGTAGGAGCATTTTCGCTCCGGTGCTCGCAGCCATATCGAACCTAACCACTCTCGTAAGCCTTTCACTCACCCTAACCAGATATTGCATCCGTTCTCGAAAGTCTCCATCGGCATACCCCACCGACGGATCCCGAACTACACATGGCCTGATTCTTGTAGAACCAGGGATATGTAGGCAGCCCAAAAGTCAGGGCGCGGCCTAAACCTCTTCGAATCCCCCTCGTCTCTCAAATCATCTCTATACCACCCTCAAACCCTAGCCGTCTCCACCCCACTCCACCCTAACCTATGGCCTTCCAAGGTCATCGGAGACTTATGCCGGCCTTCCACGGCTCCTTTATGTATGTTCTTATGGTTTCAAGGCCAGACCATGAAGAACTCTGGTCCAGCCTTTGTTTGATGTTAGTTCATGGCTGTTCTCCGGTCATCTGTGGCGTCTCTCTGGCCAGCTATGACCATTCGAGTTAGATCTTTGACTCTCTTGAATAGATTGATAGCTTTCAAGGCCTTCTCGTTGTTTTGGGTTCTTCTGAAACCCTAAGCTCTAAGGTTCTTTAAATTTCTTTAGATATACTTCAGGTCTATGTTTGCTTTAAACTCCTAAGCATGTTTCTCGAAGTTTCTTTTAAAACTCTGCTTTCAAAACTCTTTATCTTTTCCGATTAGGGTTTTCTTGTTAAGTTATTTTGGAACTTTTCTCTGATTTTCTGGACATGATTTTTCTATGTTTACTTATATCGTTCTTCTACCTGGGTTTGCATGTTAAAAGCCCTAATTTCTTTTGACTGTTTATTAGACGAATGCCTGTTTGTTTGAGTTTTTCTGATTCGCTTGTTTATCCTCTTTTAAAACTCTACTATTGTTGAAAACCCTATGGCTTTGGATCTGAGACCGTTCGTTTAAGTGCATGACTCAATTTGAAGTTCTTTATTTCAAAATCTCTTATTCCTTCGTGTGATTCTTCTGATTCTGGATTTCTATCTTCTCTAAAACTCGATTATGCTCGAAACCCTAATTTTTCATAAGGGGTTTTCTTCACCTGCTACTGTGAGATCTTCGCATGCTTTGATATTCTATGTTTCTTCACTACTAAGTCAACGAAGTTGACATATGTGACTATCATGTTTCAAATGTTTGATGTCTACTAACTTTGTGTTGTTATTGCATGTTGCTTCTCTTTGCCATAGTTTGGCCTCGCATGTCTAGTGTTGGTGCACTCTATTTATATGCTGAATTTCCTTCTTGAATGATCTTCCATCTTGAACTAATTTCAAACCTTTCTTTTGTGAAATTCTAATTGCACTCGTCTGTTAAGTTTAATTTATTCTTTTCCTTGTTTTGCCTTACTAAATCCCTTCCCAAAATTAGTATATTCATGTACTTAGACTTGATCACTTACTCAATTGTTTTACTGCTTCTTTTATGGCAACTATCAGTTTGCCTACAAATTGATTTCGTTCCTTATTATAAGCCTGTCATTACCCGTTTAGTAAGTGATCCCTTAATTAAAGGCAATCATGAGTGTAATTGATTCTGAATAGTGATTGTTTCCCTGTTTGTGGATTATTACTTCTCTTTTACTCGTTTTCAAAAGCTATAAATACCCTGTACTTCTCTTCTTTCAAACAAGAATACTTTTAGTTCTGAACACACACTTACACTCAAAAACTCTCTCTTGCTTTACTACTACTTGTGCTACCGCATGTTTAGCCGGCTGAAAGCCAAGGCTATACTTTAAAGTCATGCTTACTTTTCTTTACTGCACTTTGCTTCTCTGACTGGCATGTTCTAACTAATTTACAGCATCAACAACAACATGTTTTTTTACTGTTCTTTCTTTCTTGTTTGTATTTGACTAAGTCCCATTATTAAAGCATGTTGCATTCTGCCTTTTTCTATTCTGAATTAATATTTATGTTACTTACTTATCATAGCTTGTGCACCTTAAATCTCAATCCCCAATGTGTTTGGCAACTGTGGTTGGTATGGGGCATGGCAACATTAAACATTGTTGTCCATGACCCAAACTTGATCTTCCTGGGATCATAACCTCCAAGTTTCCTCTGTTTGTTGTGTATTCTGGTTGGCTCATAGGCATGCTAGCATCTACTATTGTTGTGCATGCCTAAAGCTGGCCCATGCCCAAGTACATAAGCTCTTTACAATGAATCCCCAACCCCTGACCCCCTTGTATGAAGTCATCAACTCTAAATTTTACTAAGTATTATTTTTCCGGTCACCTTTATCCCCCTCTATTCTCCACTCAGGCTTAAAACTCTATTCCTGCACTTCCACTATCTTCTTAGACTTAAGTTTTGTCCCTCTTATGTGAGCCTTGCCTTGGGACCCATGAGCTCCCTCTGAACTTGGACACATAAGGGTTGTCCTTTTCCACACTGCACTTATCTCTATCTGATTAATGCAACTTGGGTGTAAGCACTGGCCGGGGTCCTTTTGAGACCCTTAGGGAACTTTGACACACTCAAGTCTGAGAAAGGCTTTGAAGCAATGGAATCTTAAGGTAGTTTATTCCATAGCTCAGGGAAGAACCAAGAATCAGGATTCCTCTGGTTGTATTTTTATGTATTTTTTATGATATAATTTAGTATTTTCGATTTGTAATAAACAGCGGGGATGGCTAGTGAAAAAGGGTGGGTAATTATGCATGTTCAAGTGTAGAAAATATGCATATATGACTATTTTAAAACCTGCATATTCAAACTACATTTAGAAACCATGCTTATAGGGTATTCTAATTCTGCATCTTCAAACTACATTTAGAAAGCATGCCTATAGGACTATTTTGCACCCTGCGTGTTCAATTATGCACCTTAGACACCATGTCTATAGAGGTTTATTTATTTAAATTTCTGCATGTTCAACTTCACACCTAGATAACATGCCTATAAGACCATTTTGAATTTTGCACGCTTGTTACCACCTAGACATCATGTTCTAGGATTTAAACGGCTAAAAATTAGTACCATGTTCAATTAAAATCAGTACACTAGATTTTAAAACCAGCAATAATGGATCTTATCATATGCAACTAGTCTAATTTAAATCAGTCTATTCTGAATCAGTGCTTAAGTAACTTAATCTCTCCTTGTTAACATGATTTAGCAAGCATGCTTGTAGGATTTCAAACCATTCGTTTTAAGCTGTGACTGCGCTCAAAATTTGTAATAAATGCATGTCCCTAAGAGTTTCCCTAAAACATTTAGGCAAGCCTTATGTAGCAATAATATAATTGGACTCGTCTCTATTATTTGTAAATTGCTACAACCAGCAGGCAGGCCTGATTCGTGTTTCCTAACTGAGTCATGTAATATGCCAGGCATACTGCAACAACAATAATCTCATCTTCCCTCAAGTATTTTAGAATCAGACTTTACTTGTTGTTTAAGTCATGCTATTGGATTATTTTGTGTGAGGAGGTATACTTGAGCCTTATGTGTTTATATGCTTCCCTCTTGAATGTGCAGTCTTTTATATGTTTTGTATATCGCCTTAGATTTTTTACCTTTAAAACTTCAAGTCAGCCTAATACCCCTCCCTTTTAGGATTAGTAGTCCTAAGTGCCTCCGGGACTGATAGGAATGGGGCGGGTAATAGCATGCAATAGTGGTCGAGACCAATCCGCGCTTTAGTACCTTAAAAGGGGTGGGAAAGGTAGATACGGATATGATGACCGGTGCGCTAATACCATGTGTAGACCCTCTTCTGAGGAGTGATTTTCGGGTATTGCACTAATGTGATCCATATTTTAAATAAACCTAGGACCCCCTTTCTTTTATTTCCCTTTTCTTTTAAAAGCGTTGCAACTTCTTGTTTAAAATCAGCCTTAATTGCCCCTTCAAATGATTGTTTATTAAAATCTCCTCTTATTTGAGCCTTATCTGTATATATGTCAATCGAACCAAATTCACAAAGAACTATCTGGCTGGGAACCACACTAGTGGATCGTTAGGGGTGCCTAACACCTTCCCCTTAGGATAATTTCAAGCCCTTACCCTATCTCTGGTTATCAAACGAACTTAGAAATGAACCTTGAAGGTGTCCTAATGCACCATAAATCATTAGGTGGTGACTCTTCAAAATGCAAAAACCCAGTTCCCAAAAGGAACGAGTTGCCCTGTACCAAATGTCATAAACCCGATTTTACGAGAAAAAGGGGGCGCAACAAGACTGAATGATCTCGATTAGTAGAGTAATACACTACGAGGAAGCCTATGATGCATCTTTTGTGGCATATGAATGTTATTTTTGAGAGTGAGTGAATTCTTTCTATCTTGAGTTCCTAAGTGTTCTTAAATTTTAGCGTATGGTACTGCTCTATTTTGTTGTGTGAGGGCACTTGATTCATGAAGGAAAGGTAATGTCAGTGACCTCTATGTTAGAGTAAGTGGGTGAGTTGTGAATAATGTGTGGTACTTGTGAGTCAAATCTTGAAGTGAAGATGTTACGCTTTTGTGCTTAGTATATTTAAATATTCTTGGTGTGATGAGTTAGGAGAATTGTTTAAGAAGGTCGTGTATATATAAAGTATAATTTGATTGCTCGAGGACGAGTGATAGTTTAAGTGTGGGGAGTTGATGATAGGCTATAATTACGTATTTTAGTCGATTATTACATTATTATTTACTACATTTTAATTGAGTTTGCACTTTAATCGCTGGTGTTTTGCACTAATTGTGTATTTTATGCTTTGTAAGAGTGATTCCAAACTATGTAGAGGTTATGGAACGAATTCAAGTGATTTGAAACTTTGAAGTCTGAGTAAAAGCTCAAGGAATTAATCCGGAATCGTGTTCGAGGGTCAACGGATGATAGTTAGAACAAACGAAGAATCGAGTAGGCATATTGCACATTGTCTAGTAAAATGCACATAACTCTTTGTTCAGAACTTCATTTGGTCTACACAATACATGGTTGGAAATCTTACTCAAAGGGCTAAAACTTTCATGCTTTATGTTTTTCCAATTTCCCAATAGAATAAGGCGACAAGTGCACGGTCGCGCTCAGGCTGTGCTCGTCAGGCAGAATCAAAGAGGATATGCGCGGTTTGAGCGCGGTCCAAGCGCGGCCGCGCACGTCGTGTCCGGAAAAAGTGTCCTTTTCTGCGTAGGAGAAGGTATAATTGTTTGGGCTCAACCTTACTTGGTATATATACATGGAAAAATGGTATTTTGAAGACTTTTGACATAATTTAGATCTAAAGAGGCTAAGAAGACCGGGGATTCGACCTAAGGAAGCAAGAACACACTGGGAGCAAGGCGGAGAATTCTTCTACGAGTTTTTCACTTCCTTCTTCCTATTTCTATTGTTGGTTATGAATTCTAGTATTGTATTTTTGCAAACTATTATGAATAGCTAATTTGTTATCTAGGGTTTTGAT
The DNA here is from genome assembly GCA_026770625.1 of Nicotiana glauca. Lineage (NCBI taxonomy): Eukaryota > Viridiplantae > Streptophyta > Magnoliopsida > Solanales > Solanaceae > Nicotiana > Nicotiana glauca. The sequence continues at coordinate 35,322 of MU687102.1, forward strand.
GGAACCTCTTTGAGGATGAATTCTTGTTATGTTTTGATACAATTTAACCTTTGAATTCGTCTATTTGTTCAACCACGTGATTATTTCAGCTGATTGAATAGCCATCGATTGACTGTGCGTATTTATTATGTGTTGCTTGAGAAAGGATACATATTTAGGTGGTTGTTAAACAACATCATTCCTAACGTATGTGAGAAACCAATACAGCGGGTCTAAAGGAAGGTTTAGAAATAACTAAGCCTTGACGTGGTCATAATGAGCGGTTAGATAAAGCCAACTAGCGTATTCGAGAGAATATGTCTAGTAAATTATTGTAATTGCTCGAGAGAGAATTATGACATCTAAAGTGCTCACAATCAGTAGAGAATACATAGGCAAAATTGTAGGGAACATTAGCATGAAGGATTCCAACATTTGGGAAAATCATAACTCTAGACCTCCTAAGTTTAATTTCCAACCCTTAGTATCTTTAGTTGTTAATTTACTGGTTTAGTTTCTTAGTTAATTAGTTAGATATAAAAATCTTAATATTATAACTTAGGAATTATTCGAGCTTGTCTTCTGAGTGATATTGAACAGCTAAAGTGAAACCTTAGTTCTCTGTGGGATTCGACTCCAAACTTTTAGAACAGATTATATTTGCAGCGAACGATTATCCTTTTTAGGACTAGAGTTTGGCGTGATCAGTAATAAGCGACTAAAATATGTAATTATAGCATATCATCAGTAAAATACATCTATGGGCTCTCTTTGATCCTCTTAGCATATCTACTCTCTCTGTGATCTCTCTTTGTATCTGTGCAATGACAAAACTCCTATTTACATATGTTCCTCTAAAGAGCTTTTAGTTTCTAGAAGTCCATGTATGGTAGATTGCAGCTCCCCAAATTGCACTGATCACTTTCTTTTTGAATTGTTTCCAATGTTTAGTGTTGATCCATTGCAGACTTTGCATAACTCCTAGCTTCTTGATATTTATTCCAATCCAGTTTGCTAGGCTTTTACTAATGGCTTCTGTCCAACTACATTCAGAAAATAAGTGTTGTTATGTGTCCATGTATACAGCTTCACATAGGCAGCAACTAATATCCTCTACTGGTATTTGCATCCTCACCAATCTATCTATTGCGAGTAGTTTGTCTTGAGTTGCCAATATAATGAATCTGTATTTAGGTTGCAACATTGAATTCCAGATCAAGTCAGCTTTTGGAACTCTAGAAATGCTAGTCTTCATGGCTAGGTAACTCTTGTTCACTGAATACTTGCATGTTGAATTCAGCCTATATGTCATATTCAAATACCAAACGACAATCTTGTTCTTGCTTTTATTAAGTTTCTTCCAGTATCAACTGCAATCCACTGGTGGTATATGTGTCCATATGTCAGTATTAGTTTTCATATACAGCTCATGTATCCATTTAACCCATGGTAAATCCTTCTTAGTAACTAGTTGCCAGATTAGTTTCCCCACTGAGGCTACATTCCAGGTTTTACTATCTTTGATATTTAAACCTCCAAATTTCTTTGGGACACCCACCATTTCTCAAGCGACCAAAGAAATCCTTTTCTTTTCCTCAAACCCACCCCAAAGATACTCTCTACACTTTTTATCCACCTCTTTTAATATGTTCTGTGGAAAAATGAAAACAGCTCCCCATAAGTTGTAGATTGAAAACAAGACAGCTTTAGTCTACTAGCTCCCCAGTATAAGACAATTGCCTTGCATAACTCTTAGTGATTCTACTAGTTATTTTATCTACTAGCTGATAACATTTCACCCTGCTACACTTCTTGGAGGATAATGGAAGTCCCAAGTATCTAATTGTAAAGGTACCTGCAGTAAAACTTGTCCTACCTAACATTTCCTCTTCTACAGTTTCATCCACTGCTGCTAGGAGGATGTTTGATTTGTCAAAATTTGCCATCAAACCAGTCACCTTACTAAAATGGTTTAAAGCCTCCATTGCTCTGGTTACTTAAGCAATATTACCTTTGCAAAAGATCATTAAATTATCAGCAAATGTAAGGTGTCTAAGTTTAAGTGCTTTACACATATGATGCAATTTGAAATCTGGAAGCTCACACATTTTTCTTAATACTCTTGATAGGTAAATCCATAACAAGGACAAACATTAAAGGAAAAATTGGATTTTCTTGCCTTAGACCCATCTTCCCAGCAAAGTACCCATACTATCCCATTTACCTTCATAGAAAATCTAGCAGATGTGATGCATGTCATAACCCTTTGAGTAAAACTTACTGAGAATCCATACTCTTTCATTGCCTCTCCAATAAAGTGCAAACTATCCATGTCATATGCCTTTCTCAGATCAATTTTCATCATACATATATGAGAAGTCTTCCTATGGTAGTGCCTTAACAAATCATGTCAGAGAAGTACATTGTGAACCAATGACCTCCCTGTAATAAATGATGCTTGGCTATCAACTACTAAATGAGTGATTGCCTTCTTTAATCTGTGTAGAGCATCTTGTAGGGTCTATACTGGCTAGCATTTTCTAGAACTTCAATTTTTGGAATCATGGAAACCACGATAGCATTCACTTGATTCAAAAGTTTCCCATTGTTAGAATATTATAACACAGCTTCAGTTATGTCTTTATCTATTATTTTTCATGCAACTTTATAAAATCCACTTCCATATCCATTCAGACAAGGACTTTTATTACTATATGTTCCAAATATAGCTTTCTTAACATCCCACTCTATGAAAGTCTCTACTAACTTAATATGTTGCTCTATGCTCAATGCTGGACCATTCTTCAACAATCCTGCATGAGCTTTTGTTCGTGTTATTTCCTTTCTCCCCCAATAGTTCTTCATAGTACTCCACCAGTATTCCAGCTATAACATTAGGTTCTATTTGCACCCTATTATTCTTATCTTGCAGCTAATTAATAACTTGTTTCATCTTTCTATATTTTAAAACTCAGAAAAAAATATTTTGTATTGTCATAACCTAGTTTGATTCATGTTGCCTTGCTTCTTTGTTGCATGAATAATCCAGCCAGATAAGATGATTGCATGTACTTCTGATACTTTACTTTTTCATTTTGTTGAAGCGCTAGATCCAAAGGGTTAGCTTGCAAAGATCTTTGAGCCATAACTAGAGATTCCCTATCTTCACTTGCCTCTATTAAAATGTTTATGAAATATTGCATATTCAGCTCTTTCAACTTCCTTTTTAGTAACTTAAGCTTTTTTACTACCTGCAATATTTTACATCCATCTACTTGGACTTGCCACACCTCTTTCACTTTCTCAACAAATTGAGGGTGCTTCTACCAAACATTACAAAATTGAAATGGCTTCTTAACTCTATGAGGTGTACTCAACATGGCAACCTTAATTGGGCAGTGGTTGCTTATGTTTTCAGGAAGAAATGTGGCTGCATATGCGGTCATGTTAATAAGCCACTCATTGTTCACAAAAGCTAGTCTATTTTTGAAAACACCATTTGATCTCCTTGTTTGTTATTCCATGAATATCAACTACCATGAATTGGCAGTTCTAGCAATCCACTTGATTCCATACAAGTGTGAAAGTCCAATATCTCTGCTAAAGGTATAGGATTCCCTCCAATTTTGTCCTCCCGATTCAACACTGAGTTGAAATCACCTAGGACCAACTAAGGGATATTACACCATATATTTTGATTCTCCAAATAGCTCAATAATTCCCTCATTTATGTCAATTGATTAAAAGCATATACAAATGTGAGCATAAATGTCACATGCTAGGAGCATACCTTACTTTCCAAGTAATTGCTTGTGTTGAACTAGTAACATGAGTTACATGATAATAATCTTGCCTCCAAGTAATCTAAATTATACCATTATAATGATATTGTAGGTTTGTGACATATTGGAAACCTCCAAATAATTTGTTTGCTAGACCCTCAATCTTGTTTGCTTTAACCTTTGTTCTTAATAAACTAATCAGTCCTACTCCTTGTTCATTGGAGAGAAGTCTGGCCTACTTCTGTTTATTAGGACAATTGAGACCCCCTATATTCCAACTTAAGAGACTAACTATCTCCTGAGAGAGGAATAACATGGCCTCTCTCATTTCCAACTGAGCTTTATTGAATTTGAGTATTGTTCATTTCCTTTTCAAGAACTTGGAAAGAATTCCGATTAATCATTTGCTAGTTTTGTTTGAACTGCTGCTTTCTGACATTCACTGGAGTAGTCCACCTTGTTATCTGATCAACTAGTCTCCCACTCTGCATATTGTGATTCTTCACTATGTTGGTAGATGATTCATCAGGTATCATTCGTCCCTTAGTTATAGTTGATGCTTTAATATAGTGTATATTTTCCTGATTCCCTGCTTCTTTAGTGTCCACCTTTTGTTTTCCATTCTATTCTTCTGGTTTCTCCTTCCTCACATGTTCTCCTTGTGTGGTGATCCAGGTTTTGTAACCTTATTCTTCCTACATTTCTCTTCGGTGTGCCCATACTTACGACAGAAATTGCATAATGTAGGTTTCCAATCATATTAGACCTTTTGTTCTAATACTACTCCATTTTCATTCCTAAACATTACCGCATCAGGAAGCTTCGCATCCATTTCTACCTCTATCAATAATCTAGCAAAATTGAGCCCCATTTTTTTCTCAGTATTATGATCAACAGGAAGTGGTTTCCCAATTAAACTTTCTATTTTCTTAGGCCCTTATGACTCCAATATTTGAATCCGAGGTAGCTTGATCCATATAGGAACCGTAAGTAGTTCTTCTCTAGTAAATTTCATATCCGGATTCCATGTTTTAACTATAAATGGTTTGTTATCGAAATGATAAATTCCCCCTTGTATCACTTCATTACCCCCTCCTCTGAATCAAATCGAACTAATACAATTCCATTCAGCATAACAAAATGGGTGTATGCCCCAAGGACATAACAAACTACTGTCAACTTCCGGTAACCTAGCTATGAATTTATCTTCAATGTCAATTGCACAAATAGAAGACTTATCACGAGTTTCAGGAGCGATATTCCAATTTGAATATGGCATTCGAGATTTTTCCAATATCGAAGTTGTCCCAAATTGACTTTTTTGGCACTGTCTCTTCTGCCGCCTTCAATTCCTCTGCCCAAGACAATTTGCGACTGCTCGTCGGCAATTGAACTATTTTAGCCCGTTCATCTTCCCTCAATTGTACCTCCAATTGTGCGTTTGCCTTTTCCTTCGGTGACTGATTCATTACCACATCAAATTTGTTTGATTTTCTTTCCTTTCTTGATTAGTAGTTACCAGCGATGACGATACTTATGCCATTAAAACTTTCTGAGATGGAATACGTGCCCTCTTCCCCATGGATGTGCACATTAAGCTAACATGTGCTGAGAGAAAAAACGCATCTTTATTTTCTATAAAAATGTTAGATATACAAATTCACATTGCTAATGTATTGTTTGCAGTCTGATATGAAACTCCACATAAAATACTGCACAACTTATATGAAAATTAAAATACACATACCAATATTTCGATAAAAGCTCCTGAAATAGCTTTTTTTTTGTTTTCCATCCGGTGTCCGGTACTCGCATTGGAGCCCGACTATATCCGGATTCGCGCCGCGTAGGGCTCCATTCGGGGAGAAGTGCTCCCTACCAAGTATTTTTTCATGTCCAGGGCTCGAACTCGAGACCTCTTGTTAAGGGAACAATAGTCTCATCCACTGCACCACATCCTTCAGTGGTGAGCTCCTGAAATAGCTACCGTAGAGTTAAAGTGAAAAGGGTTATGTTTTAGTAAAATAAAAATTTATTCTTTTTAATTAAAAAAAAGAATCATGGTAAATGATATTCCCTCCGTTTCAATTTAGATGACTTAGTTTGACTTGCCACAAAGTTTTAAAAAAGAAAAAAGAAATTAAAATATATGGTTCTAAAAGCTTTGTGGGTTATGTGGCTATAACAACTTCTCATTAACGGTAGAATAGGTAAAATAAATAATTTAAAGTTGAATTGTTTCTAAATATAGAAATATGTTATTCTTTTTTGGAATGAACTACTAAGAAAAGTATGTGATTTAAATTGAAACAGAGGTAATAATTCTTAAGAAGAATTTTAGTGATTTTAATTTAAACATCAAAATAGGTTTTGATTTTCACAGTCCTCGCGTAAGGAATAAGGATTTGAAAAACTCCCTTTTTGTTGTGCAAACCCGAAGAAGGAATATTTTAAAGTTAGGACATTTGGCTACTGGAAAACTCCCAAGAGCAGCAGCAGCGCGAACTCTTCCGCTAATCGCAGCTTTTGTACTTCCAAAAAAATGGCGTCGGGCGGCGTGGGAGGAGGAGTGGTGGAGTGGCACCTAAGGCCACAAGTACAAAAGAATCCAGTTGTGTTTTTTGACATAACCATCGGCAACATTCCTGCTGGTCGCATCAAGATGGAGCTCTTCGCCGATATCGCTCCTAGAACTGCTGAGAATTTCAGGTTAAACCCCTCTCAAAGAAATAAATTTTAAGTATGTTAAGGAGGAACAATATTTTGGAGGTCTCCACCCTCGTCTCATTAGAGGCTAACACATACAAGTGAACCCCCATTATTTACTTGCATTAAGTGTTTAAAATTTAATCAAATGGATTAATTAACGGAAGGCGTTGGGTAGTTAGTGATATAGATATATAAGCTTAAGCCCTTGCAGATTTGTTGTAATTTGTGCAGTTGCCCATGTCTAACTGGGGTGTTCGGGATTAACTTATTGACTACTAAGTCCATAACCCATTTCTTATGAACAGTCGACTTTTACTTATTAAAAAAAAACCCTTATTGACAGCTCTATTCTAAAGTTGTTTTAATTGCTTCATTGCAGGCAACTGTGCACGGGAGAATTCAGGTCAGTTTGTCAAATTTTGTTTTTTGTACCATTCCCTTTTGGTTGTATATGATGCTAACTGTGGACTGCTTGTTTGTGATTATTGGGGATTTTATTACTAATTCCTATTGGCTTTTGCTTATGTTGCGTAGTCATCTTCAAATTTGGTTTTGCAGGAAAGCAGGAGTACCACAAGGTTTCAAGAATTGTCAGTTCCATAGGGTGATTAAGGATTTCATGATTCAAGGTGGTGATTTCCTAAAGGTTGCTTTCTCTAGCCTTAACCTTGTACTAGGTTCTTATATTGAGGTCTGTTTCGTAATGAAGATTCCCAGTTCCATAGGAATTGAGGTGATTAACGATTTTACGAGGGGCATTTCTATGTGTCTGTGAGACCCTAACTATGTGCTTCTTTGGTCGAAAAGTGTGTGTTAACACCTGTTTGACATATACTATAATTTCTCTGAGCATCTTTTTTTAGAAAGCAACTGTGTAGCAGTGTAGAATCGATCCCAGGCATTTAGCATGAATGTAGTGCATCTACTAGTGCCCCCAGAGAGCTTTTGTTCTTGGTTTATATGCAATATTATTAATGTCTCCCATAATTATTGGCATGAGCATCCCTTGCACCTTCTTCATTGCCCATCATCTGTCAGTGAAAATGAGCATAGAATTCTTTGTCAAAGGTAGTTCATTCTGAATGCAACCAGCACTCCCTTAGCTTTCTTGATTGCTTCATGTGAATCGTACAGGTATATTAGCTTTTGCAAAGAAGATGGCAGTGCAGCCTAAATGATGACAACCTATAGATTACTGATAGAAATCTTCCACCAGTGTTGTAAAAGACCTGTATGAAGTATGAACTTTCTGCATGATAGACCCTCTATCACTTGTGAAAACGCATCAAGTGCTGCCATTTTTTTGATAAATGAAATGTCACCATTTGCCAAAGTACTCCCCGTTCTTTCTTAAAATGATATACCTCCTGAGATGTCCCCTCTTCCTCCAGAAGGGTTGCTATACCCCAAATGCAGCATATTTTTCTTGTTAATCCTGCCGATTAAACTTCTAATATGCATTTAATGATGCACATAGGTAAGAATGTTACGAAACTACTTTCTTTTTCGAGTTTGACTTTATCAGTTTCATTTTCATTAAAATCTTTCTAAGGACACACTTTATTTAACCTTTCTATGTGTTTGCTTTCTCATCTGTAAAAGAGAAAATATTTTCTTTGCTTGAGACATGAGATCATGTGATGTAGAGTTAATCTCTCTAGATCATGATACCCTTCAGCTTTCTGATAAAAAGAACTGATTCTTCCCTTTTAACCCCCCCCCCCCCCCCCCCCCC
>MU687102.1:44214-58129 GCA_026770625.1 Nicotiana glauca
AGAACTGACCCCTTCATTCGTAATGCTGGGTATGTTGTTGAACTCTAAAGTTTCCAATGAATCAAAGATTATTTTCTGCTGATAGTTTCTTCTGTTCACAATCAGTATTGGATATGTAGTCTGCTCCAAATTTTTGATTACTCAAAGGTCTAAATACCAGATGATAAGAGTTCGATTCTGCAATTGAATCTGCTAACTATGAATTACATCTTGGACTGATATAAGTTCCAAATTATTCAGAGGTTATATATTAAGAGTCCGTTTGGACATAAGAATTTTTTCATTTTTTTTCTAAAAATTTTCACTTTTTTTCGGAATCAGTATTTGGTCATAAAATTTGCAATTCTCACTTGCAGATGAATTTTGGAATTTTTCGAAAATTTGAAAAACACTAAAAAACTGATTTTCAAAATTTTCACTCAGATCACTCCCAAATCTTCAAAAACAACCCAAAATTTTATTCATGTCCAAACATAACTCTAATTTTCAAATACCATTTTCGCTTGAAATTTTTTTTCATTTTTTTTTTTGGAATTTTACAATTCTTATGTCCAAACACCCACTAAGTTGTCAACTGGTTTTACTGCTGATCAACACAACATTGGTGATATTCTAAAATCTGTATTAACAGTGTCTAATTCTTTTTTTTCTACAGGGAGATGGTAGTGGATGTGTTTCCATATACGGAAGCAAGTTTGAGGATGAAAACTTTATTGCCAAGCACACTGGTCCTGGGCTATTGTCAATGGTATCTGTTCATTTCATGCGTCTCTTTGTTGCTAATAGGAATCGCAATTTGTTCTTTTTCATATGACAATCTGTGTAATTATTTTCTACCGAATTGTTAGCTTATTCTTTCATTCATCTACTTCCCAAGTGATGAAGTGAATAACCTGATGTAATAGCTTTAATGTAAATGCCTAAAATATATACTGATGAGGCATATTATAGTATGGAGAACCTGAGATATAAAAAGAAGCTATATGACTCTAATCACTTCCAAAAACAATCACTACTTGGTGTCTCGGATTCCATGCCCCAGAGAGAGGTAGAAATAAAGTTTACCTTGGATGTCAGGATTGTGTATTTGATGGCATTGACACTGATATGTAATGAATATGCTCGATTTCATTACCTTCGTATTAAAATTTTTGTGTGCAATTATATCAATTTAAATTACTTGAAGAATGTTTAATCAACTGTGTGAAATTTGATTCTTCAAGCGCATCCATACCTTCTATTTTGACGTAAATTGTGAAATCTTTATTTTGCAGGCAAATAGTGGACCAAACACTAATGGATGTCAGGTAAATCATAAAGATCATTCCTGTTATCAATGTACTCACCCTTAATTAAGTTTTAAGCTGTAAAATGACATTGGGCACAGAAATTAGGTCCCAATCTGGCACAAATGGATGGGGAATTGGTCCAGTTTATGCTGATTGGTGAAAAAGGAAAAAAAAGAAGAACCCCATATAACCAAGACATGACTTTTAGACTATGCTAGCATATTTGTGAAGTCAATGATCTTTAAGATTGCTTCATAAAGTGTAATCCTTTCATTATGATGTCCTCCTTAAGCAAAACAAGTTGTTTCTGGGTAGAGAGCGAGAGAGAGATCCATAGAAAGTAGAAAATTCTATCACAACAATATGAAGGTCTTATGTTTGAAAGTTCATTAGATGTGATCCACCTTATCTGAGGAAAGGTGGATTAGATCTGAACAAAGCCCCTATGATTCTGATTCTATTATTTGCTCCATGCAGTTCTTTGTCACATGTGCAAAGTGCGACTGGCTTGACAACAAGCACGTTGTTTTTGGGGTATGCTTTGCTTTTTGCGTTAGCTTCTTGTTTTTCTGTTTATCCACGTTTCATGTTAGAGGTCTCAGTTCAATTTGTTTTCTATCAATATGCTTGACTTGGTCCCATATCGTCTTCTAGAGAACTCATTGATTGATTACCTGTCATCAGTGGTGGAGCCACATTTACCGAAGGGGTATTCACCTGAATCCCCTTTGCCAAAAGTTGTCCTGTGTATATATAAGTGAAAAATCTTTTTATGTGTATATATAAATTGTTGAGTCCCTAGGCACAAGTGAGCCTTTTTTCTGAATCTCCTTGGTGAAATTTATGCCTCCGATACTCCTTGTCATGACTAGTCACTCAATACGTTCCTTATTTTAGTGGCAGATAGGTCATGTGTCATCACTCATCAGATATCGTTATGGTTTACATAAATTACTTACAATTCGTTCTTATATTTGATACAAGTATACTCACTCTGATAGATATATCCAGCTATGAGCTTTTCCATTGTGTCAACCATTTGGCAATTGATTTTCATCTAAAAATAAGAAACTTCTTATGGAGTTCTTTTCTGTTCTTATGTCATAGATTTATTTGTTTTTCTGCTTTCTTTACAGCGTGTTCTTGGAGATGGTCTTTTAGTGGTCAGAAAGATTGAGAATGTGGCTGTTGGAGCTAACAACAAACCGAAGCTGGCATGCATGATTGCTGAATGCGGGGAGATGTAACTGGTGAAGAAGAAATATACAAATAGTGATATGGTCTATTGACACTAAGGTTTCAGCACATGAAAGCACTCATCTGTACCTGGTTACATTTCCTTGGCTTAGTCTAGAGGGCTTGTTAAGTTGATTCATGAGCTCTTAATGAATTTTTTTGAGTTTTGACAATAGACAGTGGACTCTCTCTCTCTGGGTGAACTATTGGAGTATAAAATTTAGTCTCAAAAGCTTTTTTGCTTGAGCTTGAGTTGGTCTATGCTCACATTTAGTGAATCATACTTTTGAGATTCCCACTTACCATGACGGGAGAATACATTATTACCGTTCTTTTTCTTTCAAGAAGAATTACCTTAATAGATGTCTATTTAGGCGCTTAAATTAATAAGTATTTATAATCCTTGGATAATATGTTTATTTGTGTAAAGATCTCTTTTTTCAAATACACATGGGTCCTGTTCGAAGTGGAATTCAGAGTAGTTGATTATAGGGAGTCCAATTTTCCATTACGTTCAAGTGGCTATTTGTAATATTTAAAGCTACGACAGCATTTTAATTAGTTATTTTGGGGTAGCTAGAATGAGAATTCATCAGCATTAATTGAGCAGTTAGTCGAAATATCTTTCATTTCCATTGTACTTTCTCGAACAAAGCCCATTTGAATTGTATAGTTTTTATTTGAGATAATACATAAATTATTCATCAAACTTGTCCGGAAAAATTATTTACACACCTTAACTTTATGGGCAACCTATGTCCTCCCCTATTCTTGTTTGGGATGAATTTAAGATCACCCTAAATGCTGACGTGACAAAGGCAGTAGCTTCACTCTCCCTTTTTCTTTTACTTCTTTACTCCCCCAATTGCAAAAATCGTTTTTATTAACAAAATATATTTTTTGTAAAAACTGTTTTTTTTTTTTGTAAAAACAGAATTTTTTTTCCAGTTTTTAATAAAATATTTTCGTTTTTTAAAACTAAAAAAATTATTTTCAACAAATTATTTTCGCTTTTGAAAAATATTTTTTTTCTTCATTTTTTCAGTTTTTTCAAAGATTTTTTTTTGTAAAAATTAGAAAAACAAACTTGTAAAAACTATTTTTTTTATATGTAAAAACAGAAAAAAAATCGTTTTTTAACAAAATAACTTTGTTTTTTAAAAACTAAAAAAATTATTTTCGTTTTTGAAAAATAATATTTTTATATTTTTAGTTTTTTAAAAGAATTTTATTTTGTAAAAACTGGAGAAACAAATTTGTGAAAACTATTTTTTTTTTTTGTAAAAACAGAAAAACAATCGTTTTTAACAAAATATTTTTGTTTTTTAAAAACTGAAAAAATTATTTTCAACAAAATATTTTCGTTTTTGAAAAATATTATTTTTATTGTTTCAGTTTTTTAAAAGAATTTTATTTTGTAAAAACTGGAGAAACAAATTTGTGAAAACTATTTTTTTTTTTTGTAAAAACAGAAAGAAATCGTTTTTAACAAAATATCTTTGTTTTTTAAAAACTTAAAAAAATTATTTTCAACCAAATATTTTCGTTTTTGAAAAATATTATTTTTATTGTTTCAGTTTTTTAAAAGAATTTTATTTTGTAAAAACTGAAAAAATAAATTTGTAAAAACTAACTTTTTTTTTGTAAAAACAGAAAAAAATCATTTCTAACAAAATATCTTTGTTTTTTTAAAAACTGAAAAAATTATTTTCAACAAAATATTTTCGTTTTTGAAAAATATTATTTTTATTTTTTCAGTTTTTTAAAAGAATTTTATTTTGTAAAAACTGAAAAAACTAATTTGTAAAAACAGAAAAAAAATCGTTTTAAGCAGATATTGACACGTAGCGCGCATGTATTACACATCCCACCACAAGAGTGATTAAGTATTACCAATGGGGTATTAAATTCAACCCAAACAAGAATAAGGGGGACATAAGTCGCCCGTAAAGTTAATGTGTGTAAATAATTTTTTCGAACAAGTTTGATGGATAATTTATGTATTATCTCGTTTTTATCTCAAGCTTCAATTGTACCTTCTCGAGCGATTTTTTGGAGTTCCTAAAAGTTGTAACACATTCATATCGAGATTCATGAGAAACTTTATCGAATGATCCTCCTTGCATCCTACTATTTGGATTCCATCTGTTCCACATCGAAATATCTCCGCAAGTTACAAAGAAAATACTATATGCTTACATAGTTGTACTTTGCCTAACGAGAAAAGGGGAAAAATATGCGGTAATAAGCTACTACTATACTATAGGAGAGGATAAGCAAGGCCTCGTGGTAAACATGCTTGCTTCGCGAAATTTTATTTTGTGTCTCATACAACTTTGAGGTAACTTTTTATTTCACGTTTTATGGATCCAGAAGTATAAGATTGGGGTCCACAATTTTGCGAGACAAAAAAGTTACTCATACAATTAGTGTCAGTTGTATGACACACAAAATAAAACTTCTCATCACAAGGGTATGTTTGTCATTTCCTGCCAGGTAGAAAGCACCGCTTCCAATTTCTTTATTCTTTGCTCTGCTTTTGTTTGGTACCTAAGTTTTCTTTGGTGCTTTTCTTTATCCTCTTCATAAATTTCTCTTTCAGGTTTATTGTATTTTCCTCTGTTCAAAGCTTCATATCTTCTGCAAAAAGATACTCGCTTGATTAGCCTTTTCTTCAGTAAAGGGGAAAACAAACTAAGGTTGGGTTCTGCTTTTTTCTCTGTTTTCATTAATTTGTTTATTTTGCAATTAAGACTTTGTAGAAGATAAAAAAAGTGACGAACATTTTGGCTAAACCAACAAAATCATGGATAGGGTTATTGGAATAAACCTCATTTGGGAGAGGATCTTGACCGTCGAATCTCCTTAGCGAAGGGTAATTTGATTCTCTTTGCAATTTTTGTAAAGTGAAAGTTTAACCATAACTAATATACAAAGAAAAGTAGTGAAATTTGTTAATAGAATTCTCTGAAGTATAGTAACAATAACAACAACAACTACCCAGTAAAGTCCCACATAGTAGGATCTGGGAGGTCAATGTGTACGCAGACCTAGAGGCGGTTTCCGACAAGACCCTTGGCAATTCTCTAAAGTATAGTAGTATATGAAAAAGTTCTTGTGGCAGATTCCTTGCTAGGAATTCTAATCTTCTTTGATTAATCTTCTTTCAAATGATCACTTTGAGGAACTTTTTTTTAAATATTATATATGTTTTTGACGTAAGTATAGAACACAACCAAAAATTACAGTTATAGAAGCAGCCCAATCTACTTCTTATATCTGTTCAATGTGTCTTCATTTGAATTTCATCAAACTTCTGTCTAAATTCGAAAGGGTAACTTTTTTATTATTTTTCTTTACATATCAGCTAATCCGATGTCAATTCATAGTATTCTGATTCTTTTTTGTTCTCTAAAATTAATAGATCCATTTATGGTAAAGATTATGTCTTTATATATGCCCTTTTTTTATTTTTTCCTTCTGCTAAGTTTCCCGAGATATTTTTCAGTTTTAGTTTGCTTAGAACCAAATTGACCTGAAAAACAGGTTTAAAGATTGTGTCTCTTGATATGCCATTCAGTATTAGTTTACTTAGCTTTTATTTTATTTCAATTTATAGAAGTCATGATCAAGTTTTTGGAGTGTTGTTAACGATTTATTAACTAGGTAAATGGCTCCTTTATTCACAGTTCTTTAATTGTAAATGTTTTAGACTTGCACTTTCATGGCATTATTTTCTTGCATTATTATCTCTTAAATCTCTAAGCAAAAAGAGCCGCATGGTAAAAATCCTCTCTGCAGTGAATTTTCTTGCTTTCTTCCTCTTTATTTAATCATAATCACTTTTGTTTTAGTTAAAATATGAAGATATTTCTTACTCATTCGTCTTGTGCTCATAAAAAATCTTAGTTTTAGCAGCTCCCTTTACACAATTGCATCAATAAATCAAGCTTTGAATCGCAATTGGCTCTGGATGACGCTTTAGCTAGATCATTGCAGTTAGGGGATGATTTTGAGGATTTCTGTAGAGATGAGCTTAATTCTATTGTGGCTGGTAATTTCGTAAGAAACACTTCTTGGTCATACAGCTCTTATCTCTGCTTTACCTTGATCTTTATTCCTCTGATAATAGAGATTTGATATTCTTCTCTATGGTTAAAGAAGATGTTAGTCATCTTATTATAACCGGTCTATAAGTATAACCGTTCTTAACCGCAACCAATAATATATACACACCAAGATGTTACAACTTTGCCAAAATTAAGGCTTCTTTTACACTGAACTTTAGAATGAATACGTTAGTAGGTTGTAATCTAAAAGCTTAAATACTAAGAATAAGGAACTCACTGAATGAGTGTAAACATTGGGCATCGAAGTTACATGAATGTATTGGTAATTGCTGAATTAATGACTTCTTCCCCAGTATGCCAGTGTTATGAACTCATTACACCCAATGCAGTAGACTACAGTTGTGATGAAAGTCCTGCTGTATGAATCAAGTAATTGTCAATTCTTCGATGTATGGCATAACAACTTTATCGGTGTTTTGTCCTTTTTTTAAAAGAAATTTGGACTTTCATCCTGAGTGGTATGATGTAAAATGTCCCCATAAAAAATGTTTTAGTCTCGAAATCATCTCCTAACTCATTTTTTGGTGATTAGTTGAAATTTAATTGGTCGATAGTAGGGTGGAACTTGAGGATTTGGTGTTTGGTGATTACTATGAGTAGCAAAACCTGGAAATAATCTTTACGTGTTTATAGGAGCAAGTGATACGGAGTAGGAATGTGAATAGAAAATGAGTTATTACCACAATGCACAGCGAGTTGTTTTCACTATTTGGTAAAAAGTGTTTTCCTTAAAATGATTTCTTCGAAAGTATGTTATATCATGATAGATAGGGAATTATCGTTCATTTGCTCTTCATTCTTCTAAAGCCATTTCTAAAAGTGATTCCTAGTTTCATACTATAGAGCGCCTTGTAGGTGTGTGCATGTTCAGTATATTCTAGCAACAGGCTAGATTGTACATCTGAACAACTTTGTGGGTGAATAGAAGAGTAAAAAATGGCAGCTCGGTGTACTGAGCTCCTGCTATGCGCGGGGCCCGGGGAAGGGCCGGACCACAAGGGTCTAATGTACATAGTCTTACCTTGCATTTCTGCAAGAGGTTGTTTCCACGGCTCGGGTGAGTAAAAGAATATGAAGTAAATTAATTAAAACGAGGTCTACTTTGTAGGTGTTTGAATTATAGTTTCTATTCAAGTATTATAGGATTTTGTATCCACGTTACTCATAACCAAGTGACCTTCACATTATCTGCAGGCAACAGGGGATCCCCTCCTAGAGAATCACCTCCTGTCAGGGTATGATACAACTTTTTAGTACTGTACTGCTATTTTAAGCTTAATAAGGTTGTATGCAAGGGTTAATACATGTCTCTATTACTAAGTGCAGTCTGGGAATACGAACACAAGACAAGATGATATTGATCCAGATAGTATGACCTATGAGGTTAGACTGCAATCTTTTTTTCTTTTTCGTTTTGATTAAGCTTGAAGTAGTTTATATTACTCTTGCTGTTTTTTCTTTTGCCATCACGTGAACCTTTCATTTATGCCGTTCCAATTGTCTTCTTTCATTTTGTTAGGAACTACAGTGGCTAAACTTGCGGTGGAAAGTGTGGAGCATGACGCAAGTGCGGACATTTGGAGCCGTGGTATCCAATGCTTTGAGTTTCTGTACGGGATGCCTCCATTTGAACCAAAGGAACACTCAGACACATATAAAAGGTAAACTAAAAGTTTCATGAGAAACTTAAGTAGGAAACAATAAAAGGGAAGAAGATTTTAGAAAAAATAGTAGTACATTACATTTTATACACAGGTCCTCCTTTTAGAAAAAGTGTGAATTCTTTCATACAATGCTACAACTAATGTTTATGGTACAATTTTCAAATTTTGCATGGATGAGTATGAAACGACCAGTGGCAAAGCTAGGAATTTTTCATAGAGTGTTCAAATTTGAAAGAAGATACATCTAAAACCTAATATTTTACCTATATATGGAGTGTAATTTTTCGACGAAGGATGGTCGCCCATCGAAACGACACAAAGAAATTACACAATGTACGCAAGCATTACAATTTTCAAACCTTTCATCATTAGCTAGATCTAGCATGGATGAGTTTCAAATGGCAAACGACTTATATAAATATTAGCATATTACCAATTTAACAATGATAGGTATATTGGCAAGATTTTTCTATGGATGTGCATAAGATTGTGCAAATGGATCTCAAATTTCCTACCAAAGCAATTGTCTCAGCAATTGCCAAGGACTTCATTGGTCAAATTTTTCTCTAATCCATTGAGATACTTTAAAATATTGCAGCACGTAATCTCAGGGATAACTTGTTCTTTTTAATTCATGTTTCTGGGATTTAGATGCTTGTAAGGATTCTACTCTGGAAAAGGTACTTGAGCATACTTGGATTGTGCAGAATGCAGATCCTTCAGGTTTTCAACTATTCGTTCTCCCAGAGAACCTTATAGGAGGTCAATTTTATTGCAACCTTTAAGGTGAGTTCTTTGTTTCATTTTACTTTTGATCTGCTCCTAATTTGGAGTTCCTTATAAAGAAATAATACACAGATCTAAGTGATATAACGAACTACAGCCTCTCTTTAACTTGGTTGGGTTTCTATGAGGAATAGAGCATAGAGCAGAATGTTTTTTCCATTTTTGCTGCTGCGGTTTTGCTCTTTTATGGCAAGCGCATAGCTGAAAAAGCTTGGTTGAGCTTTTAACAAAATGATAATGAGACTATAATTGTTAATGTGTGACTTGTATGGAATTAGATGTTGGAAATGATGGATAACTTTGTGGAGTGGGGAGTTCTGCCATTACTGTTTGTGTTGTTGAATCAACTAATATCCTATTGTGAGAACTGGAAAGAAGGAATGGGATCAGAATACGCTGGATTTCTTGTTTCCAAACTTTCACTTCCATTAGTTTATCGTAAATTGCATACAGTAAGGAAGGTTTAATTAGATTAGCAAGATTCGAACTTGTACATATATAGTTGAACTGTGATTTTTGTGTTATTAAACTTCTTCTTAACAATTGTTGCTTCCATTGACATAAGTAATTGGCAACACTGTTGTGGTCAACATATAGGTATCCAAAGTATGTAATAGTGTCTCAAAATGAGAACTGATATAATTCCTCATTGAATGCACCATTTCCAGATCATTGGATGGTTTACTAGCTTAAAAAGGTCAGTTTCAACATTTGCTATGTTGTTCCTAATGTTCTTTGATGAGGTAATATAAATTCAGCATTTAACCGAAAATTTTACAGTAGAGGCTGTGGTAATCCAAGCTTTTTATAGCTTAGGATTTTCTGTAGACTTAAATTGATATTATATGTTGATAAAAAATTGATACTCCTATTATATAGCTCTTTTTTTTTATGACAATGGGTGCCACTAACCAATTTATCAGGTGATGATCTCCATCTCTTCATAATTAGCTCGATGTCATAGCATATTTGGTATGATAGGAATCATTTTTTATTGGAAATTTTTTCAATTTTTTGTCGGTAAGTAAATATTCTAGAAAATATTAAAGAATGTAATAAAATAAGCAAATTGGATAGTGTTGTAATAAAAGTTTTGAGTAATAAAAATATATAATGATGTCCAATTTCCTAATATCTGAAGTTGTTCGCTAATCGTATGTTTAAACATCGGCAGATCAGTTTTTTATTCATGGCACTCTTCATCTCTATTGCCGCCTATGATTGATGGAGAAATAAGCAGTTTTGGATTATTGGAGACGCATCCTCGCATTTTTTTGCGCTCTTTCAAAGATTGCTCAAGGTTTTGGCTGCTGTGGAAACAAGTTTCACCGTCACATCCAAAGCAGGAGACGATGGGGCATTTTCCGATCTCTATATCCTCAAGTGGACATCATTATTAATCCCACCTACGACTTTGCTAATAGTGAACATGGTTGGAGTTGTGATTGGCATCTTAGATGCAATAAATAACGGTTATAATTCTTGGGGACCCTTATTTGGTAGGTTATTTTTTGCCTTCTGGGTTATTATTCATCTCTGCCCATTCCTTAAAGGATTGATGGGAAAGCAAGAGCGAACCCCGACCATAGTTGTCGTATGGTCGATTCGTATTAACCTTGTTGTGGGTACGAGTCAACCCGTTGTCCCAACAGATGGCCCTGTGCTAGAAGTATGCGGATTGAATTGTGACGGTTAGTCTAAAATGATCCAACAAACGAGTATTGGGATTTCCTTTCGCGGCCAGACATTTGATGTGTAGTATTGTGAGAGGATTTTGCAGGAAGAGATATTAAAAGAGAGGAGTATAGGTAAGAAGTCATCAGTATAGATATGAAGCAGATGGAGCTGACACATATTCATATTTGTTTACAATTTGTTCCAATTATTCTTTTTTGTGGAATACTTCTTTTTATCTTTTTGTGTTTCGTCTATTTATCAGCAAATATATGCTAAATCTTTCTCTGATTTTGTCAGCTATTTTAGCCTTAACTTATATAGTTTTATGCGTTTTGCCAGCAGTTAACGTAACTAATAGTATTGATGAAAGGTAGAATTTTTCCAATACAATCCTTGCCATGGATGCAAATTCTAAAATAGGGATGTGGCAGAAATCATATATTATGATGTTATGCAGATTG
This sequence comes from Nicotiana glauca, assembly GCA_026770625.1. Taxonomy (NCBI): domain Eukaryota; kingdom Viridiplantae; phylum Streptophyta; class Magnoliopsida; order Solanales; family Solanaceae; genus Nicotiana; species Nicotiana glauca. Next base: position 55,458 of record MU687102.1, read on the forward strand.
TATATACAATGATTTACTTATTATGAAATGTTATTGCTTCTTTGATTTTGCTTATTGTTGCTTCTTGTAACAACTTTTTTAAAGATCTATTGGGCCCGGGCAACACCCCACTAGTAATAATAATATATGCTTATACAATTGAAAAGTCGAATTTATTTTCCTTCCAAAATGAGCAATTTTGTTTCAACAATTTCAGCGATGTGTTGTTTTAAAGTAGAATGCGACTTAGAAGAATAAACTTTAACGTAAAGAATGTAGAGGAAACCGTTTATGAGATATGTAGCAAGTCATATTTAGACTTATTATTGCATTTGACTATGGGAGAAAGGAGAATAGAAGCTACTGGTTGGGATGAATTTATTGAATATGTATAATTACCTCACATCTGACTACAAATTGCAGTATTAGATGAATGGACTTCGAAACTGTAAATATGTAAGGTTTATCAATGTGACTTATAAATCGCATTTATAGAATGCCATGTATAAATGGCATTCAGCGAGTGCAATGGATAAATCACAATGCAACTTATAAATCGCATATAACAATGCGTCAATAAAAGACGGGCTCATCATCTGCTTATGAATCGTTTTCCCCAAAGATGAGGTTACCTCTCCTCATGAATCTGAATGATTTGCTGAGGCTTATAAATCAAATCGCAGCATGGGAATGTGCAACTGCGACGTATAATTCTCTAATGCTGACTTACAAGTTAAAATAGCACGGTCTAGCCAGTTTTCAGACTGGTTATTCAAAAATAGTCAGTGTTTACCAAGTCAATGAAAAATAGCTACTATTTTGCTGCAATAGAAATCGGTCCAGCATAATATACTGGAGTTCGGTGCACCTGTGTATGAACTTCCAACATATTATACTGGAACTCCAACACACGGAAAGTTCCAGCATAATATACTGGAGATTCGAGCACTTGTATATGACCTTCTAGCATATTATACTGGACCATTATACTTTGCTGGAACTCCAGTATATTATACTGGACCATTATACTTTGCTGGAACTCCAGTATATTATGCTGGAGTTCTAGTGTACTTATGCTGGAACTCCATCATATTATGCTGGAGTTCCAACATACTTATCTTGGAATTCCAGTATAATATGCTATAGTTCGATTATACTTATGCTGGAACTCCAGCATAATATACTGGCGTATTTTCAGGGTTTGGAACAATGTTTTCGCTCAGATTTATCTTTACATGAAAAGTGGCTAAATTTCGATTACTTTTGAAATTGCGCTATTTTTAAACGGTCACTTGTAAATCTGGCTATTTTTGAATTTCTCTCATAATTATAAACCGATTTCATCAAATACGATTACTCTCCCAATAGTCACGCCTCACTTTTATTCTACTAATCTCTCTATATAGAATAATAAAGGCAAAACAATGTGGGAGTGACAAGTGGAATTACCTAATGCTAATACCTGTTAAAAAATTGGACAACTCTCCAATATAGTTGGAGCTTCAAAGTCCCACACGTTCACAAATTCTGAAATCTCCTAATGCCTTCAAACTCCCACACGCACAGGTAATTCAAACCTCCCTCAATTTATGGGATCCATTACTCCTACACTCATAGGTAATTCAATACCCACGTTTTGGCTTTTACTCCTACGTTTTTCCTTACTGGTGCTGCTCCAGAAACTCTCCATTATCCCACCATTGATTTACCTCCCAAACGTGGGCTTCCAATTCAAAAAACCATATTTTATCTGCACATATATATATATCGGATTTATGTGCTTTACATTTTCAAAACCTTTTCAACTTCATATTTTATCTGCTAAATATACCATTCTAATTAATTTACTTTGCAAATATGGCGACACAAATTCATGATATCAAACAAATTGCAGGCAACTCAATGCAATGGAACCTCAAAGTTAGAGTCGTTCGAATGTGGGTAATGCCGGGTCGCTTTAAGCCGGAAATACCATATTCAATTGAATTGGTTTTACAGGATTGTAAGGTAACATATCAAACTTTTTCATATTTCCAAGCTTATTAATATAGTCGCATTCTATGTAAGGAGGACTTGGGCAACTACATCAGTCGCATATAAGTCAGATTAATCCAGCATTATGTGAAAGTTGATGAAGTTGATGTTCCTAGGTTCATCTGTTTTGTTGCAGCCTGCTAAGTTTCGGCTATTTTTTCATCTTTACGCATAACTTTTGTAGCATTTTGGTTCTTATTGATTGTTCATAAAACTTATATTTTTTACTGATGTAGCTATCTGAATTGGGATGTGCAAATTCAAGAATTATAGCTGTTAAATTAATAGCCTTACTAGCCTTTTCTATTCTGATTTTGCAGACCTCGGAACTTTTACTTCTCTGTATCCTTCATAAACATCATTCATAAAATAGCGTAAAGATTCGTATATATAAAACTTATATGCGACTGATTGTTGATATAACTTAAAATAATCGTTGTACTATTCTACTTCTTATACATTGTTCAACATATCTTCACTCCTAAAATTTATATGCGACTGCTGTTGTCTATATACTTCTACGTTCAAGTTCGGCAGAATGGCTTCATATTTCGTAGTTTTGCCTTTATCTTACAGATTTGTATGTATATGGTATACAACTTCTCTATATAGCATTTTGGCTTTTGATATAAAATCTTTAGGATAACTTCACTTAAGTT
>MU687105.1:7273-33276 GCA_026770625.1 Nicotiana glauca
GCCGGGGCCGGGGTAGAGGTCGAGGATGCGCACGTGGTGCACCCAGAGCACCAGCGTGAGCTGCCGCCGAGGTACCACCAGCAGATCCAGCCGGAGCCTAGACACCTGGCACACCTACTACTGCCACTACTACTCCAGCGCTCCAGGAGGCTTTGGATCAGTTCATGAGCATGTACACCACCTTAGCTCAAGCAGGGTTGCTTCCCCTTACTGCAGCCATATCCCAGGCCGGGAGAGGAGCACAGACTACCGCCGTCCGCACTCCTGAGCAGCGAGTGCAGGTTGAGCAGGCTCCCGAGATTACTCCCGCACCGCCTGTAGCGCCAGTTCAGCCCGAGGATGGGTCAACTGCTTCAGAGGACGAGCAACGGAGACTTGAGAGGTTCAAGAAGTATGATCCCTCAGTGTTTAGTGGATTAGCATCAGACGATGCCTTGGGATTTCTAGAGGAGTGTCACCGTATTCTTCGCACTATAGGCATAGTGGAGTCCAACGAGGTTTCTTTCACTATTTTTCAGCTTCGGGGAGCCGCCTATAATTGGTGGCGCACTTATGAGATAGACAGTCCAGTCGAGGCTGCTTCACTAACTTGGACCTAGTTCTCGGATATGTTTATGAGAGAGTTTGTTCCCCAGAGTCTTAGGGATGCATGGCACACAGAGTTTGAGTATTTGCGCCAGGGTGCTATGACCGTTTCGAAGTATGCTATCCGTTATACTAGATTGGCCAGGCATGCACCGACCTTGGTTTCTATAGTTCGGGAGAGAGTTCGCAGGTTCATTAAGGGTCTTATTCCACCCATCAAATCTAGCATGGCTCGAGAGTTGGAGATGGACATTCCTTATCAGCAGGTAGTGAGCATTGTAGGAGGATTGAGGGTATGCTCACCAGGGAGCGAGGGGAGAGGGAGGCCAAGAGGTCTCGAGAGTCGGGCCACTACTTTGGTGCCCGTACCCCAGCAGCAAGTCGTTATGGTAGGGGTTATATGGGTCGCCCCATTTATTCATCTCTTCCAGCAGCCAGCAGTGCTCCAGCTCCGCCTATACCTCAGGAGCCTTACTATGCACCTCCAGTTTCTAGCGCGCCTCCTGCGCGGGGTGCATTCAGAGGTCAGTCTAGCAGGTCTGGCCCGAGCCAGTCACAACCACTGTGCCCTTCCAGAGCTTGTTTTGAGTATGGAGATACCCGTCACGTGGTGAGGGATTACCCTAGACTTGGGAGGAGTGCGCCCCCTCAAACCTATCAGCCACAGCGCGCTCAGTAGAGTTCTCAGGCCATGATCACAGCTCCAACTGTTACCCCACCTGCCCAGCCGGCTAGGGACGAAGGTCGGGGAGATAGAGGTCGCCCTCAAGAAAGGGGCCGGACCAGATATTATTGTATTCCTGCTTGTATTGAGGTTGTTGCCTCCGACTCCATCATTACAGTTATTATACTGGTTTGTCACAGAGAGGCATCGGTTCTATTTGATCCGGGCTCTACTTATTCTTATGTGTCTTCTTACTTTGCTTCACATTTGTGTGTGCCTCGGGATTCTTTGAGTGTCTTCGTTTATGTTTCTACTCCTGTGGGAGATTCTTTTGTTGTGGACCGCGTTTATCGGTCATGTTTGGTTACTATTTGTGGTTTTGAAACTAGAGCGGATTTATTATTACTCGTTATGGTGGATTTTGACATTATTTTGGGCATGTACTGGTTGTCGCCCCATTTTGCTATTCTTGATTATCACGCCAAGACCGTGAGGCTGGCTATGCCAGGTATTTCGCGTATTGAGTGGAGTAGTACTTTAGATCACACTCCCAGTAGAGTTATCTCTTTTCTTAAAGCTCAGCGTATGGTTGAGAAGGGGTGTGCCGCGGATTTAGCTTATGTGAGAGATGTCAGTGTTGATACCCCTTATGTTGATTCAGTTCCAGTGGTACGGGATTATCTCGATGTGTTCCCAGCTAATCTTCCTAGAATGCCACCCGATAGAGACATTGATTTGGCATTGATCTGTTGCCAGGCACTCAGCCCATTTCAATTCCTCTGCATTGCATGGCTCCTCCTGAGTTAAAGGAGTTGAAGGATCAATTGTAGGAATTGCTTGGTAAGGGTTTTATTCGGACCAGTGTTTCACCGTGGGGTGCTCCTGTCTTGTTTGTAAAGAAGAAGAATGGTTCTATGCATATGTCTATTAATCATCGCCATTTGAACAAAGTTACAGTGAAGAACCGTTATCCTTTGCCTCGTATTGATGATCTGTTTGAACAGCTTCAGGGTGCATATGTGTTTTCTAAGATCGACTTGCGCTCAGGTTACCATCAGTTGAAGATTCGGGAGCCAGACATGCCGAAGACTGCCATGGTCATTACGAGTTCCTTGTTATGTCATTTGGGCTGACCAATGCCCTAACAACTTTTATGCATTTGATGCATAGTGTATTCAGGCCATATCTTGACTCATTCGTTATTGTTTTTATTGATGATATTCTGGTGTATTTCCAGAGTCGGGAAGATCATGAGCAGCACCTGAGGAACGTGCTTCAAACCTTGAGGGAGAAGCAGTTATATGCAAAGTTCTCAAAATGTGAGTTTTGGCTGAGTTCTGTGGCATTCTTAGGCCACGTGATTTCGAGTGAGGGTATTCAGATGGATCCGAGAAAGGTAGAGCCATACAGAGTTGGCCCAGGCTATCATCAGCTACAGAGATTCGCAGTTTCCTTGGTTTGGCAGGCTACTACCGTCGCTTCGTGGAGGGATTTTCGTCGATTGCGGCCCCTATGACTAGATTGACCCAGAAGGGTGCTCCATTTCAGTGGACAGAGGAGTGTGAGGCAAGCTTTCAGAAGCTCAAGATATGTTTGACTACAACCCCAATTTTGATGTTGCCTACCGGTTCGGGGTCTTATACTGTCTATTGTGATGCCTCGAGAATTGGCCTTGGAGCGGTGTTAATGCAGGAAGGTAGGGTGATTGCCTACATGTCCAGACAGTTGAAGACACATGAAAAGAATTACTCTGTCCACGACCTTGAGTTAGCTGCCATTGTTCATGCCTTGAAGATTTGCGTCACTATTTGTACGGTGTGCCTTGTGATATATATACTAACCACCGGAGCTTGCAGCACTTACTCAAGAAAAAAGATCTAAATATGCGTCAGAGGAGGTGGTTAGAGTTGCTGAAGGATTATGGCATTACTATTCTGTATCACCCTGGCAAGGCCAATGTGGTGGCGGATGCCTTGAGTCGTCGGGCAGAGAGTTTGGGTAGTTTGGCATATTTACCAGCTTCAGAGAGGCCTATGGCGATGGATGTCCAGGCCTTAGCCAGCTAGTTTGTGAGATTGGATCTTTCGGAACCTAGTCGGGTTCTAGCCTGTGTGGTTTCCCAGTCTTCCCTATTTGATCGTATCCAGGAGCGGCAGTATGATGACACTCATTTGCTTGTCCTCCAAGACAAGGTTTAGCGTGGAGATGCCAGAGATGTGACCATTGGATATGACGGGGGTATTAAGGATGCATGGCTGGATTTGTGTGCCCAATATTGATGGTCTTCGAGAGTTGATTCTAGCAGAGGCCCATAGTTTGCGGTATTCCATCCATCCGGGTGCCGCGAAGATGTATCAAGACTTGAGGCAGCACTATTGGTGGAGGCGGATGAAGAAAGATATAGTTGGTTATGTGTCTAGATGCCTCAACTGCCAGCAGGTGAAGTATGAGCACCAGCGCCCGGGTGGGTTGCTTCAGCAGATAGAGATCCCAGAGTGGAAATGTGAGCGCATCACCATGGACTTTGTATCGGGACTCCCACGGACCTTGAAGAAGTTTGATGCCATTTGGGTCATTGTGGATCGGCTGACCAAGTCCGCTCATTTCATTCCTGTGTGTACCACTTATTCATCGGAGCGTTTGGCGGAGATTTATATCCGAGAGATCGTTCGTTTGCATGGTATTCGAGTTTCTATTATTTCAGATAGAGGTACCCAGTTTACATCGCGATTTTGGAGAGCCGTGCAGCAAGAGTTAGGCACTCGGGTGGAGTTGAGTACAACATTTCACCCCCAAACGGACGGACGGTCCTAGCGTACTATTCAGATTCTTGAGGATATGCTCCGTGCGTGTGTGATTGAGTTTGGAGGGTCTTAGGATCATTTCTTGCCATTGGCGAAGTTTGCTTATAACAATAGTTATCAATCTAGTATTCAGATGGCGCCGTATGAGGCTTTATATGGTAGGAGGTGTAGATCTCCGGTTGGTTGGTTTAAGCCGGGTGAGACTAGGCTATTGGGCACAGAGTTGGTTCAGGATGCGTTGGAGAAGGTCAAGATGATTCAGGATAGACTCCGTACAGCCCAGTCCAGACAGAAGAGTTACGTGGACAGGAAGGTTCGTGATGTTTCATATATGGTTGGCGAGCGGGTTCTGCTTCGGTTTTTGCCTATGAAAGGCGTCATGAGGTTTGGGAAGAAAGGAAAGCTGAGTCCGAGGTTTGTTGGCCCTTTTGAGATCTTGAGGCGAGTTGGGGAGGTTGCCTATGAGCTTGCCTTACCTCCTAGTTTGGCCGGAGTTCATCCGGTATTTCATGTTTCGATGCTCCGGAGGTATCACGGTGACCCGTCGCATGTGTTGGATTTCAGTTCAATCCAGTTGTACAAGGATCTATCTTATGTTAAGGAGCCAGTGGCCTATATTGGACAGGCAGATAATAAAGTTGAGGTCAAAGAACATAGATTCAGTGAAGGTTCAGTACCGGGGTCAGTTGACCAAGGAGGCAACTTGGGAGACCGAGCAGGATATGCGCAGCAGTTACCCTCATCTTTTTACTACTTCAGGTATGTTCTCTATGCTCGTTCGAGGACGAATGAATATTTAAGTGTAGGAGGATGTGATGACCGGGCCGGTCATTCTTAACACCCCGATCCCCTATTAACTACTTCCCTTAAGTTCATTTCTGCTATTCTAGTTTGTCGGGATGTTCGGTGTTGGGTTTTGGAGAGTTTTGGGACACTTTGTCCCTAAATGAGAGCTTAAGTGTTGAAAAGTGGTCCGTAGTCGGAACAGTGTGAAGAAGACCTTGGAATGGAAATCCAATGGTTCCGTTAGCTCCGTTAGGTGATTTCGGGGTTGGGAGCGTGTTCGGAATGTATTTTGGAAGTCCGTAGCTCATTTAGGCTTGAAATGCCGAAGTTTGAATTTTTGAAGTTTCCGGTCCGATAGTGAGTTTTTGATCCGAGGGTCGGATTGGAATTATGAAAGTTGCAGTAGCTCCGTCATGTCATTTGGGACGTGTGTTCAAAATTTCAGGTCATTCGGACGTGGTTTGGTTAGGTTTTGATCGAAAGAGTATTTTGATGAAATTTGAAGTTCTTAGGCTCAAATCCGTGATTTAATCAAGTTTTCGACGTTGTTTTAGGCGTTTTGAAGATTGGTACAAGTTTAAATGAGGTATTAGGTCTTATTGTTGCTTTTGATTGAGGTCCCGGGGGTCTCAGGGTGATTTCGGGTGGTTAACGGAAGAATTTGAGAAGTGTGCAGCAACTGATTTCTTGCTGCTTCTGGTATTTCCGCATCTGCGGTTTGGGAACCGCAGATGCAGCGCCGCAGAAGTGGCTATTGCCCATTTCCCTCAGAAACCGCAGAAGCTTTTCTTCTCCCGCATAAGCAGAGCCGCAGAAGCGGCTTATCCACCGCAGAAGCGAAGCCTAGTGGCCCCTAGCTTCCGCAGAAGCGGATTGTCCCTCGCAGATGCGTTTCCGCACCTGTGACTTCTTTATCGCAGATGCGGTCCTGGCCATTTAATTGAAGACCACAGAAGTGGCTTGTTTCCGCATAAGCGGGACCGTAGAAGCAGTCCCTTGTCCGCAGAAGCGGTCCCTTGTCCGCAGAAGAGGAAATGCCTGTTCTGATATTGAAAATTCGAGGGTTTGATTTCATAAGTTAGAAGAATCAAATTGAGCTCGGGGAAGGGTGATTTTCAAAGGGTTTTGAAGAGAAGATTAATGGGTAACATTTCCTTAATCCCTTCTAGTTATATTTCATCATTTTGTAGTTAAATCCATCATTAAAATTCGAATTTGGGATCAAAAATTGGAAAAAATTGGATGAAACTTCATAGGCTAAACTATTGGGTTTTGAATGGATGTTTTACCTCCGATTTGAGAGATTTTTATATGGTTAGACTCGTGAGAGTACGAGAGTTCTGAAAATGTAAAAATTATTCGATTTCGAGACGTTGGCCTGAAGGGCATTTTGGTCATTTTAACTAATTTCACGCTGTAGCTTTGAATTAAATAGCAAAACCAGTTGTTTGCGATATTATTTACAATGTGTAGTTGAATTGAATAGATTTGGGCCATTTGGAGTCAGATACTCATGGCAAGGGCGTGATTTCTAGTTAATTTTGAGCCGGTTCGAGGTAAGTGGCTTGTCTAACCTTGTGTGGGGGACCTTTACCCTTAGGATATGATATTAGGTAATTGAATGCCTTGAACGTGAGGTGACGAGCGCATACTTGAGAAAATTGTTGGAAATCCGTTTTTTACCTGAAGTATTTAAATTGAGTTCTTCCTGCTTATCTGTTTATTTTGAATTGCAAGTTTATCCTATGCTATTTTAGAGAAGCATGTTTATTTGACTTATTTGCTTAAGTGCTTAAACTGTCTTGGTTGTATTACGTGAAGCATGTTAGGCTAGGCTTTTCTATTACTTGTTCTTAGTTAGCTTTGTGTTGGGCTATCATTGTGTGTTTTAATTTGGGACTACGGGACGACATCCTGGGAGATCCCCCTGTACTGATTATGTTCTGGACTGAGGTGCGGGATACCAAGAGATCCCTGGCATATGAAAATGTAAGCTTTGAGGATACCAAGAGATCCTCAGGATACCAAGAGATCCCTCGTGTATATGATAAGGATACCAAGAGATCCTCGGGATACTAAGAGATCCCTAGTGTATATGATGAGGATACCAAGAGATCCTCGGTATACCAAGAGATCCCCGGCTATTATTTCCTGTTGTGAGTAGCATCCCTGATATTGTTTTGCTTCTGCCTTCTAGTACTGCATTCCTTATTTATCCTATTCGAATTCTCGCAGTAGACTTTAGTTGTACTGTTTTTCCTTATCTTATTATATATTATGCTTATTTCAGTAGGGGCCTGACCTTCCTCGTCACTACCCAACCGAGGTTAGGCTTGACACTTACTGAGTACCGTTGTGGTGTACTCATGCCCCTTCTGCGCATGTTTTTTTTTCATGTGCAGATTCAGGTTCCTCTACCCAGGCGTACTATCATCGAGGCGGAGAGATCTAGCGGAGACTTCGAGGTATATCTACAGCGTCTGCATACGGAAAACTCTCCCTCCTTATTCTATCTGTAGTGTTTAGATTCTATCATACTTTTGATGTAGACATTCTGGAGATTAGAGCATTTACAGTATTTCTTTTAGCCTGTGTTTCCCGTGAGTTTCCGGGTTTTGGGATTGAGTTGTAGACTTCCGCATTTCTTTTGAGTTGTATAGGCCGAGCGGCCTTATATGCAGTTATTACTTTAATATGTTCAGTTTTAACTAATTATTCCACAAGTTAGGTTGTTATTTCCGCATTGTTAGGCTTACCTAGTTGTAGGGACTAGGTGCCATCACGACATGTTCATGGAGGGTGAACTGGGGTCGTGACAAGACTATAATCACTTCTCAAGTCAAACTACACTTAGGATTTCGCCTAGACAAACATTCAGGGCAAGTTCTAGACTCAATGGCACGGGACTTGTACTTGCAATTCAAATTCTCACCACATAAGCTATTAGATTTCTAAAGAGACAGAGTCGGGGGCCCACAACAATCTTAGCTAAGATTTTATCCACACAAATGGTCCCGAAAAACCACTCGATGATTGTTGGCCAACAAAAGAGTCTCAAGGTCACAACTTTCACCATCCTATACACACCAATTTGTTTTTGATCATAAGATCAAAGGCAAATGTGTTAGGCCCAAGTGAAGCTTTGCTTGAGGCACCATTACTCACTAGCTACTATTTACACACACAAAAAAAAAAATAGACTCAAACTTTTAAGAAGGTTGTCATGCCATCCATTATCGGAAAGAGCCACCTGGTTCACACAAATTCCACCGTTGGAAAGAACCATGGAATTAAGAAAACCAAAGGCTTATTTGAACGCAAAACTTAAAATAAGAAGCTACGAAAATAAAGTAAGAAGCTATGAAAGAAAATGCGAAAAGTAAAACGAATATATAAAATAGGGGAGTTAGACGAATATACATAAGAGGGGATGGATATATACATCAGAAAGTAACTTTATATACAGACCAAAGTTGTAAAGTACGAAAACTGAAATAAACTGGTAAAATTATGTACATACCAAACGTGAAAATCAAAGCATAATAAAAAGAAAATAGTATCATATTTACAACCCAATATCATCAAAATAGGGCTACCCCCTCAAATGAAAACTCGCATTGTCCTCAATGCTAACTAACCAAAAACAGCTCAAGAAAAGATAGAGAGTAAAGAGAAACTCCCTATTTGCCCTCCGTCTACATGGGATCATGGCCATGGGTGTCCTGTGACTGCTCGGGAACCTGTGACTGGATCTCGGTATCTCGTGGCTGCACTGGGACCTGAGGCTGCTCTGGGGCCTAAGGCTGGCCAGAGGAAGCTCCCTATGGGTCCTCAAACTCTATCATCGCATCATCAGCTCGGGGGATCACTCTCCTCCTCTTTGGTGGCCTCTCCAACTCCTGCTCCGGCTCAGGCTGGGCTATTGGAATCTGGTCATGCAATAGCAGCTCCAATGGCAAGTGATCAATAGCCTTCATCTTCTCCACTTCTACTCTCAACTCCTTTAAAGACTCTTTTGATGCTCAAGTCTTTCTCAGCTTCTTTGTTTCCTTTGTCAACTCCTTCAATGATTTCCCATGAGTACCTACAACCTCCAATATCAACTGCTGGTTCTCCAGGAGCTTCTTCTGGTTGTGCAGAAGCTCCTTGAGAGTCTCCTCCACTAACTCTGGAACCTATGGCTGTGGGGGTATGGACCGGGCTGCCACCGAGTTAGATAGCACAAACAACTTAGAAGTAGCTGCCTGCATCCAGTTCTTGATACTGGCAAGGGTCTGGCTCAAACGGTGGGCAATCAATGGTAGGCTGTGGATGAGGGAATATCTGGAATGGTGGAAGTAGAGGGTCCTGAGTCAATATATGGTGTAGCTGAGGGAGGCCGAGTAGAAGGGACTACTGCTACTGGCTCTTCAGACTGGCCAGTAGAAGTAGTGGCTTTTCCTTTTGGATCTTTGGCTTTGGGGTTGTCATCACTCTTTAGGCTGTACCGGGGAAAAGAAAGCTTCGGTTTCACCTTCACATCAAACTTTATTTTCTCCACCTCTTGGTCCTCAAAGTACATTGCTAGGAAATTTGGGAAAGGGTATGATCTATCACCTTTATTGACCACCCGTGTGATCACCCTAGACATAACATTCCCGATGTTGATCGGGTACCCCGCCATGATAGAAGCCACCAAGATTGCCCGGGAGATAGGAATAGAGTTCTAATGAGTAGTGGAATACAACCTGTTATATACGAAAGTCACCCACCCCTTTGCCTCGAAGTTTAAAGTTTTCCTTAGAATCTGAGCCCTACTGTATACCATGCTGGAGTGGTGCCCGGAAGTGCCAAATACTCTGCTAACCACGGACGGGCTGCCTCATCCAATGCTACATTATCGAAATATAATGATTTATCTTCCTCCGGAAAGCCCACATAATTGTCTTCCCATCAGACTTCACTGTTACATTCCGCACCTTAGTCACTTTAGTGCCCTTTTTGATATGGGCAGCATTACTGTAGAACTCCTTGATTAAGTGATCGTTTGCCTCTACAACTTTGCTTGTAATATAATCCCAGCCTAGTCTCTCTCTAAATTGCCTCTTCACATTAGGGTTGTGAGGTAGAAGGCCCATCTCAATGAATTGCTGCAATCAACTTCCTCTGAGGCCACCACTCTCGGAACTTGTGGTATGCTATCTCACTAACAAATATATCCTTCCAAGCATCTGGGTTTTTAGTTCTCTCTACACCTTCCCCCCGGATTGGGGTACACCCCCTCCTTCTTTTTCTTCTTCTTCTATGGGATCTTCACCGGGTGTTGAAGCTGTAGGTGAGGTAGAAGAAGCACTATCACCGCTCTCAGCTGAGCCCTCAGACGATTCAGAAGAAATTGGAACTGAAGCTTGAGCAGTAGGAGAGCCCGGAGGTGTGGTCACATCCCTCAATCTAAACCTCTCCGTCCAGTCAGGAACATATTCCGACATTGAATCGGAGTTAGATGCCTCCCGGGAGGGTTCATAGTCACTTTCCTCTGAATGGGAAGCAGCTCTATCTACACCCTTTATTGCCTTTCTGGTTTCCCCAATTGCTTTCCGGATTTACGGGGTCAATTTAATCATTCCTTGTCCCCTACCCCGGGAGGACTCTCCTTTTCCTTTATATTTTTCACCACATCCTCTTGATTTAACCATTGTCTGCAAGTGGAATTCAGTTAAAGCTTGTTAGTATCACTATACTAGAAGAATCAGTGAAGATTATGCATGAAAACAACTAACTACGAACTGCATAAAAAGCAGTGCGGCCGCAAACGAACCACCGCGAACCGCACAAAATGGTACTGCAGTCCATAGTGAAGTGGGGTTCAAAATATCTACTCTCTGATTCACGGTACCGAGGACCACAAAAAATGATCTACGGTCGCGGTAAGGCATTGCGGACCGCAAAAAATCGACCGCGACCGTGGTCCTCAAAATCAACTCCTCTAAAGTTTATCACTACGGACAGCGGAAAAACCATCGCGGCCGCGGAGATCCACCGCGGACCGCATAAAATCCACAGTGGTTGCGTAAGCAAAACTCAGCAACACCAACCTAGGGTTTCAATATGTTTCTCATTTTTAGCCTAATTTCACATATTATCAATCCCTTAGGTAGTTAATCATCATTTTTAACTAATTAAACCTAATCTAAACAACATTATGTAACCCTACCCTACAAATTGAAAGAAAAGGGAAGAAAAAGAAGTACAATTAAGGAAATAAAGAGGAACTACTCAACAAAAATTGAATTTTCAACATTTAGCCCGAGTACACAATCGTCACCTCGCGTACACAGCCTTCACGTATTGCAAAAACCATAACAGTACCAAATCCTAAGAGGAATTCCCCTCCCCCCACATGGTTAGACAAGTCACTTACCTCAAATCTCGCTCAATCAATCAATAAGAAGGCCTTTTCCTCAACTTTCTGACTCCAAACGGCTCAAATCTAGCCAAAAGCAATTACATACTATAAATATAACTATAAGAAACAAATCTAAATAATGAAATTATGAATATAGCAAAGAATTAGAAAATCGCCCCTAAAAGTCAACCCAAGCCCACGTCTCAGAATCGGGTAAAATTAATAAAATCCGAACACCCATTTAACCACGAGTCCACCCATATCAAAATTACTCAAATCCGATACAAATATCTCAATCAAAACCCTAAAATTCAGTCTAAGAACTCAACACCTTTCCCCCCTAATTTCTCAACCCAAATCCTTAATTAAATGAAAAAATTAATTATAGATTAGTAGAATATAATAAAAAAAATGAGTCGATATTCCTTACCCAAATGTTTCCTTTGAAAATCCCTCAAAATTTTGCCTCAATCCGAGCTCTCTAGGTCCAAAACTGGAGAATGAAATCAAACCTTGAGCTTAGCCTTTTTCTCCCCAGTTAAACCGCTTCTGTGAAGCCTTAGCCGCATCTGCGAATCCGAACCTGCGGAATTTCCATCGCAGGTGCAGCCATCACTTAGGCCCCCGAAAACTTGCTTCTGCGGCACCCTAAGCGCACCTGCATTTGCGCTTCTGCGAAGGGACAACTGCATTTGCAATTCCACTTCTGCGTGCCACTACCACACCTGCGGTCCCTGCTGGCCTGACTCACTCACGCTTCTGCGGCTCGATAGCCGCTTTTGCGGTGCTGCACCTGCGGCCCAAAGTGCGCAGGGGCAATTGCACCAGACACAACAATGCTTCATCTTTCCCACAAGTCAAATATTATTTCGGATTCTATCCGAATCACCCTGGGGGCCCCCGGAACCCTTTCTGAATATACCAACAAGTCCTAAAACATCATACAAACTTAGTCGAGCCTTCAAATCATATCAAACAATGCTAAAAACATGAATTGCGAAACAATTCAAGCCTAATAATCTTTAGTACTTTAAACTTTTACATTCGGTGCCGAAACCTATCAAATCAAGTTCGATTGACATGAAATTTTGCACAAGTCATAATTTACATTATGGGCCTACTCCAACTTTCGAAATCAGAATCCAACCCCAATATCAAAAAGTCCACTCCTAGTCAAACGTTTCAAAAACATCCAACTTTCCAACTTTTGCCATTTGACGCCGAAATGACCTACGGACCTCTAAATCAACATCTGGACACATTCCTAAGACCAAAATCACCTTACGAAGCTATTGGGACTGTCAAAAGTCCATTCTAGAGTCGTCTTCATACAATTCGAACTACGGTCAATTCTTAGGACTTAAACTTCCAATTTAGGGGCTATGTGTCTTATTTCACTCCAAAACCAAAAACCAAACCTTTCGGAAAGTCACATAACCATATAATGATATATAGGAGCAATAAATAGGGGTTTGGGGCTAATACTCTCAAAACGGCCGGCCAGATTGTTACAAAAAAGTATAAGTCAACCCCGGGCCACACTTCGAAACTTGAAAAAATTCAGAAAATCCGAATACCCATTCAATACGAGTCCAACCATACTAATTTAATCCAATTCCGACTCTAAATCTATTTTGAAAATCCAGTTATTATCTTTAGAAAAGTTTTTGATAAAAATTCCCAATTCTCCAATCAAAACATCGATTAATTCATAAATGAACTACTGGAATCATGTTAAAATATAAAAATTAAGATTATATACTAACCCCCATGAAAATACGAGAACAACACCGCAAAAATCACCTCAATCGGAGCTCTAGAACTCAAGATATGCTATAAAATATCAGAAGAACGCAATCTGATTTTTTTATACACAGGCATTTCCGCCTTTGCGCCCGAAAGGCCGCACCTGCGCATTTCCAGCGGTCATTTCTACTTTTGCGGACCATTTTTCGCACCTGCGGGGTAGCAGATACGGACCCAACTTCGCATCTGTGAAGCACCAGCACCAGCACCAGCTCTCTTCTCCGACACTAAAATGAGCATAACTTCCTCATACGGTGTCCAAATTCGACGATTCTTTTTGCTATGGCTTCGTAGTTACGATACGGATCTAATGCTTCAATCAAAATAGAAATTAGATCTCAGTTTCTTAATATGGTACCATTTATGCTTGAAGAAATGACGTCAAAACATAAAAAACGAGCTCAACATAACCCAAACTTATCTAAAACTCACCCGATCCCCTGGGGACCCCGGACATACCTATAAGTCCCAAAACATAACGCAGACCTGCTCGATGCCTCAAATTAGATCAAACAACATCAAAATCACGAATTGCACCTCAAATCAAACTTAATGAACTTGTGAACTTTCAACTTCTACAACTCGCGCCGAATCATATCAAATAAACTCGGAATGACGTCAATTTTGCATGCAAGTCCCAAATGACACAATAGAGTTATACCAACTCCCGGAATCAAAATTCGAACCCGATATCAATAAAGTCAACTCCCGGTCAAACCTCTCAACCTTTCAAACCTTTAACTTTTCAACTTTCGCCACAATGCATATCAACCTACGGACCTCCAAATCCAGAGTCGTCTACACAAAAGTCAAACTCCGATTAACTCTTCCTACTTAAGCTTCTAAAACATGAATTATTCTTCCAAAATCAATCCCGAATCATTCGAAAATTGATCCTGGCCATACACACAACTCGCAAGTCATAATGCACAATACGAAGCTGCTTGAGACCTTAAGCTATCAAACATAATGCTAATTGTCAAAATGCCCAATCAGGTCGTTACATTCCCCCCTCCCCCCAAACAAACGTTCGTCCTCGAATGTGCCAAATAACCCTTTCGAATTCATCAAATCATTGAATCTACTCACCGTACATGTACTCGCGAGTGATCCCACGTCACCCTAGTCCATATAGGCCTGACAACCCATCTCAACTGAAAATTATTCCTTCTACCCACACTAATAAACCTTAGAACCAAATTTTCACCATCTGATCATTTCCCAAAGACTCGATTCCCACATCAACACACGGTATTTGCCTCAACCAGCTGCAAAAACTAATGCCTACACCCTCGAGATACAACCACACGATGTAACACATCACACATATGCCCATACCACCTCTGACCACTATAGCTGCGCATAATCAAATCCAGCACGAGTAATTAACCTCATATCAGCTAGAACCTTGTTCCAAACCTTCAGAACACTGACGATGATGCAAGAAACATGAATATCACATGACCATTCACTGAAATCAACAAGTCACATCTAACTCCACCAAGGCACACACCTCGCAAGCTAAAACCTAATAAGCACAATGCGAATATGACTGAATTTGCAAAGAGAAACACATGAGAGAACTATCAAACAAGCCCGACAGAAACAATTCCCTATCCGTACCATGCTACGAATCAATTCCACCAGGGAGAATCAAAACACATGAACTAATCACAAGGATCTCATCCTAATATAACTCTACATCGGCACGTAGCCCAATCCAAACATCTCAAACCACATGAACACGTTATGATCTCATCCTCAGCTCTAAATTACAAGTAGAATACACATCACGCCAATTAAAAACTTGCACTAACTCAATTATGCAAACAAAATCACAATACGTAACAGACTCCCTATACCTATAGAGCATCTAAATCACAAATCGTAACTAAACCATCAAGAAATCACATCAAAACCTATCGTAATGAGTAACAAAAAGTCACTTCTAGTCTCATAGCTGTCAATAGTGAATCAAGATGAAACGATAGACACAGCTACCACTATAGAATCTCCCAATAGGGGTAAACATATAAGCATATTACAAAATCACGAAACTTACCCGTATGTGAAGAAAGATACGAGTACTCACCCTGATAAGCTGAACTGAATCAAAATAAGAATGATGGTCCTGTATAACAATCGAAGCCATACATGTCACGACACCATCTAGTGTAGTTTCCACATCCATACCACAGAAAATATATCAATGGGCTGGGCCGGGCCTCCCCCTCTAGGCCGCCCTCTACCCGCCTATCCTTCACCCCTAGCTAGTTGTGCAGGTAGAGTAACAAATATAGGGGAGGCCATAGCCTGAGTGATCTGATAAAATCCGCCTCTCCCAAGTTTGGGACAATCTCTCATGATGTGCCTAGTATCACCACACTTATAATAACCCCACTGTGGGCGTGGCTGCTCGTATTGAGTTTGTACCGGATAACTGGAATAACCACTATAAGAACCCCGTGCAGGTGGCACACCAAAAGATAACTGCTCTATATGAGTATCCTGACTAACAGGAGCACTATGAGTAATTTGAAGTACGGGCTAGACTGGCTGAGCCTCCGCCTTAATGGGTCATCGCTGAAGAGTAGAATCCACTAAATCCTCTAGAACCTTGCGACCTCTTGGTCTCCTTATCCTCCATATCCTCGCCCCGGATAAGATCTAACCTCCTAGTAATCTCCACAACCTACTGAAATGGAGTATTAGTCTCCAACTCCCAAGCCATGTTGAATCTAAGACCATAATTAAGCCTCTCAGTAAATTTACAGACTCGCTCTCTAACTGTAGGAACCAAAATAGGTGCATGACGCGATAACTAACTGAACCTGATGGCATACTTTAACACCATCATGGTGCCCTGAGGCAGCTTCTCAAACTCTACACGCCACACATCCCGGAGATGTCTAGGAAACAAAATCCCTCAAAAACATCTCTGAAAATTGAGACCCAGTGGGTGGTGCAACATCGGCTATCCTCCTTATAAACCCGCCACCACTGATACGTTGCTCCCGACAACTGCAATATAGTAAAAGTAACTCTGCTCACCTCCACAATACCCATGGTGCAGAGAATACGGTGACACTTTTTTAGAAAACCCTGTGGATCCTCGGTAGTTATGCCACTAAAAGTAGGTGGACTATGCCTCTTGAATCGCTCAAGCCTCTTTTGCTCCTCATCTAATGCCCCTGACCTGACCTCACGCTGAACCAAAATAACAGGTTATACCGGCACCACACCTAAAACCTGACCAATGTGATCCTACTGCTCTAGAGTACAGGCGGTGGGAATTTGAGATCCTTCCCTAATCTGTGAAGTAGCTGGTGCAATGGAGATTAATCCCGCATGAGCAATGTACTAAACATGCTCAGAACTGCGCTAAAGTCTCCTGAAGTCCGAGGGTAACAACAGGCACCTCCGAGACCTACCCCCCAAGCGAAGCTACTGGCGGCTCCTCAACTGCTGCTTTGATATCACGACCCAAATTTTCTACCCTTGGGAGTCGTGATGGCGCCTACTTGTAGAAGCTAGGCAAGCCACGATCTTAGAAATCGTTAACTCCTTTTGTTTTTAGTTCCTTTTTAACCAAATTAAATTAACAGGGAATAAATAATTAAATAACAGTAGAATATGAAATTTAGCAGAAGTCTTAAATAAAATATAAAACTAAAATATCCTGAAGACCAACCCATGCCTTTAATATAAGTGTTTGAAAGAAAAGAGCATAGTCTGTCTTGAGTATAAATTACAACAGAATATAAAAACTGATAGAAGAGACGTTGGGCCTGCGGACGCCAGCAGGGCTACCTCGGAGTCTTGGTGAACCGAAGGATAGCTCCCAATCTACTATTGATGATCAAACACTGCTCCGGGATCTGCACACAGTACAGAGTGTAGTATCAACACAACCGACCCTATGTGCTGGTAAGTACCTGGCCTAACCCCGGCGAGGTAGTGATGAGACTAGGACCAGACTCCAGATAAACCTGTGCAGTTATATATATACAGCGAAAAAATAAACAAGAATAAACAGTTTAAGTGGGAGGGGAACATGTTTCGGTGGAATAACAAATAATGCAGAATCTCAAGAGAATTATAAGGAAACCAAAATCCACTCTTAACAAGAATAAGGAAAACAATAAAAACATATTTCACTTTCTTTTCAAATCTCGTTGCAGGCGTGCAACCTGATCCCATTTCTCATATCTTGTGGTAGGCGTACCACCCACTCCCATTTTATTATATCTCGTGATAGGCATACCACCCGCTCTCATTTCATCATATCTCGTGGTAGGTGTACCACTTGCTCCCATTTTATCATATCTCATGGTAGGCGTACCACCCGTTTCCATTTTATTATAATTTGTGATAGGCGTACCACCCGCTCCTATTTCATCATAACTCGTGGTAGGCGTACCACCCATTCCCATTTTATCATAACTCGTGGTAAGCGTACCACCCGCTCCCATTTCAAGTCAACACAAAGTCATAATAAAATCCTGGCAAGGGAACAAAAGCAACATAATAATAATTTTCCGGTAAGGGAACAACAATATCAAAACAACCATCCCGGCAAGAGAGAATCAGCTATAACCAATCCTAGCTCAACTCTTACTCAGCTCAATTAATACCAGTACTCAAGCATAAATAAAGTCCACGAGAATAAACTAAATCTTTACTCAATATCAAGAGTCATCAATTTAAAGCATCCAAAGTGTCATTTAAGAACACAACAACTATCAATTTAAGACTCACGGTCATGCTCGACACTAATGTATAGATACTCATCACCATTCCTATACATCGTACTCAACAAGAAGCAAATAGCAAATATGACTCAACTCCTAATCCCTCAAGCTAGGGTTGGACCGGACACTTACCTCAATGCCTTGAACACAACTCAAGTCTCAATTATAACTTTACCCCTTAATTCCACCGCCAATTCGCTCGTATCTAATCACAAATTACTTAATTACATCAATAAATGCTAAATGAATCAACCCCAATGCATGAAAATGAGTTTTCCAAAGTTTTACCCAAAAAGTCAAAAATTGCCCCCGGGCCCACATGGTCAAAACCCGAGGTTCGAACCAAAACCCGATTACACATTCCCCTACGAACTCAAATATATAATTTGTTTTGAAATCAGACCTCAAATTGAGGTCCAAATCCCTAATTTTTAAAAAATCCAGGTTCTACCCAAAATACACAATTTTCCCATGAAAATCTTTGATTTTTAGGTTGAAATCATGTTAAAAGATGTTAATGATTGAAAAAAATGAGTAAAAACTAACTTATAATCGATTTGGAAGCAGACTTGTTCTTGGAAAATCGCCCAAAGGAGTTGTGTTTTGAAAAACATGTGAAAAATGACTTAAAATCGGCTAACTATTGAAAAATGCAGGTCTCAGTTATGGGAAATGCGAACAGGGGTTCGCAATTGCGAACCCTGACCTCTGCAGATATGGGAATTGCGAAGCTTGGTTCGCATTTGCGATATATTGATCGCATTTGCGAGGTCTGGCCAATATGAGAGGTTTCGCATTTGCGAAGATTAATCTCGCATTTGCGAGGAAAGGGCAGACCTGGGCTGTTTCGCATTTGCGAGGCAGCCTTCGCATTTGCGAGCCAGGCTTCGCAAATGCGAAACCTGCAGGTATGTTCATACCGGCAAATTTTTAAGTTAAAAAATGCACCCCGTGGCCTATCCAAAACAAACTAAATATACACACAACCTCAAAAATATCCTACGGATTTATTCACGCGATCAAATCGCCAAAATAACATCATAAACATCGGATTGAACCTCAAAATCCATGAATTCTTTCAAACTTTATAAAATATCAAATTTTCCAACTTAGGTCCGAATCACGCCAAACGATGTCCGTTTTTCACCAAATTTCACAAAAACGTCTTAAATTATATATAAGACCTGTATCGGGCGCCGAAACTAAAATATGGGCCCGATACCATTAGGTTCTAATCAAATTTTATTTCAAAACCTTATAAACAATTTCAAAAAACAATTTATTTAAAAAATTTATTTCTCGGGCTTGGGACCTCGGAATTCGATTCCGTACATACGCCCAAGTCCCATATTTTGTTACGGACCCTTCGGAACCGTCAAATTATGTGTCCAGGTCCGTTTACTCAAAATGTTGACCAAGGTCAAATTAATTCATTTATAATCAAAACTTATCATTTTTCATACAGTTTCTCATTTAAGCTTTCCGGCTATGCGCTCGGACTGTGCATGCAAATTGAGGTGACTCTAAATGAGGTTTTCAAGGCCTCGGAGTCACAGAATTTAAATTAAAATAACTGATGACCGTTTGGGTCATCATATCTGATAGGTGCTCTACTGCGAGACGTGCGCCTTTTCGACCTCTCGCGGCTCTAGAAAAGGGTGCGGGTCTCTACTCAGCTGATCTGGTAGCATGAGTCCTCACCATCTGTGAGAAAATAGAGATACAAAGGCTCAAATTTCGAAATCAACAAATCCGCATGACACGAATGAAAAAAGTGGAGATTTTTCCTAATAGTTTTGTAGCCTCTCGAAGATAAGTACATACGTCTCCGTACCGATCCACAAGACTCTATTAAACTCACTTATGACTCGTGGTACCTATGAACCTAGAGCTCTGATACCAACTTGTCACGACCCCAATTTTCCTCTATAGGATGTCGTGATGTCACCTAGTCTTTAAGAGTAGGTAAGCCTAACACTTATTGAATAAATGGCAAAATTTAACCAACAACTATTAAATATGAAATAAAAATTTCTATACAAAGCCAACAATCCCAAAACCGGTAGTACAAGTCATATGCTCTATTGAGTTTTCCAGAAAATCTCTAAGTACAATTGTTCTGAAATAGAAATAAATTGTACAAAAATAACTTCCAAAGATGACTCCGAGGCCTGCGAACGCGACATTAGGTATACCTTAAAGTCTCCACAGCAATATTTGATCTTCTATCTAACAATCCACAAACTCCGAAGTACCTAGATCTGCATAAAAATATGCACAAGTGTAGTATGAGTACACCACCATTGGTACCCAGTAAGTATCAAGACTAACCTTGGTAAAGTAGTGACGAGGTACAAGTCAAGATACTCACTAGGCAAAATAACATGTGCAGCATAGAAGTATATAGCTAATAATGGAAAATAGAAATGAGTAAATGACGACAAAATCAATATGTGATATAAACAGTAAAGCAACAAGAACACCGAGAACTATCGTTGAAACCAAATAAGGAACATAAAGGACAATAAATTAATCAAGCCATGCTAATACAAGATTCACAACAAAATCACCCCATGATATCTCATCTCATAGTCACAAGTCACGGATCTCAACCCACCATTACGTACTCACGGCACCTCGTGTCCACATCTGAATCACAGAAAACTCATGTGCCAATATCTCAATCCGCCCGGCATGATCACAAGCTTACATTCACAATCTGACCGTTGTGGTCACATGCTTACAATCACAATTCGTCCGGCATAGTCCCAGGCTCACAATCACAATCCACCCGGCATGATCACATACTGACAATTACAATCCGTCTGGCATGGTCACATGCTCACAATCACAATCCATCCCGCATGGTCGCATGCTCAATATCAACATTGAAATAGATAATACAAGAACGCATAGACATAATCAATAAATGTCAAGTTTCATACTTCTGAGCTAGTATAAGTGGCACGCTACGGTGTATGCTTTGCAGCAAGTCAACAAGTAATATCAAAGACATCGAGTAGCTCATCGAAATAACAAAGCAAGTCACGTAAGGTGTATGACAAACACAAGGAAAATCACACCATCACACGAAAATTACCAACACAATGTCTCCAAACCATCACACATCATCTCTGACATTGCCACCCTTATCTCTCCGATAGCCACTCGTATCACTCCGTGTAATAGCCACCCTTGTTACTCCGCCTGACAATAATATTTTCCACCCTTATCTCTCCGATAGCCACCCGTATCACTCTGTATAATAGCCACCCTTGTCGCACCGCCTGGACAATAACACAATAGCCACCCTTATCACTCCCTATATTCAACAACGGTGAAATATCACCCTTATGCTCCACATAACAATAATGGTGAAATGTCACCCTTATACTTCGCATAACAACAATGGTGAAATGCCACCCTTATACTCTACATAACAACAACGATAAATGTCACCCTTATACTGTATATAACAACAATGGTGAAATTTCTCCCTTATACTCTGCATAACAACAATCAAAACCACACAACAATTCAAAAATCCTAACATCACAACAACACGATGTATAAACTCGTAATACCAGTGACCATAGGCCACAACCTTTCCAAAGATCCAACAATATTAGTATTTCCATAACAAATAGCCCAAGGCTCAAATATAATGTATATAAAATCTCAATAACAACAACAAGTATGGAAAAGTAACTCAACAAGGAATGACACCCCCTTTTTACACAACTTCAATTAAAATCAATTAATGACTTTCGATAACCTCAATTCCAATTAAATATTTAAATCTCAAACGACTAGTCGGGTCATTTTGGTTTGGATGGTTGTTACATATCGTTTCATAATGTATCATATTGTATTTTATAATATTTGTATTATTTGATGAATATAATATTTGGATAGATTGTATCGTTTCCCGCCGTTTCATGATGTCATGCACAAAAAATATGAAGAATAAACTTTCAACATTACTGAGAAAAAATAAGATACGAAGTAAAATTATTATATAAAAAAGTAGGGAAGGATAAAATATGATTATTTAATAATAAATAAGGAAAAAAGAGAACAAAAGGTAACAACGCCACCACACCAAATCCGTCGTTACATAAAGTAGCACTTTTCGTCGTTAGGTGATGACGACTTTAACGATACGATACAATATAATTTAACTAACAATTAAAATAAATATTATATTTAAATAACAATACGATACAATACAATAGGTAATAACCATCCAAACAAGCTGTAAACGGACTCTAATCTTTTGATATACCTTATCGATAACGAACATTTAAAAATTTTCAAATTTTAAGTTTGAAAACTTATTTTTTGAAATTTTGAATTTTAAAAAAGGATTTCTAATCTCGGATCTTTCAAAAGCTCCAAAAACTAGTTTTTGGAAGTTTTTAACGATTTGAAACTTTCAGTTTTAACAAAATGAGATAATACATAAAATGCATCCCGAACTTGTCCCGATAGATGAGTTTCACACCCAACTTTTACGGGTGTCCCAATACCATCATATGCTTCTTAGGTCTGATTTTTTCTACACCCTTATAAGCCATCTCCCATGCGTTGTGTCTAACTATAAAGCGGCACATTTATTGCTATGATTAATCGTGAAAACAAAAAAAAAAAATTTTGTCAGCACTAATTACAACTCCAAACGGTAATATATTCCTCTTTCCTCCAATTTAATACCCGACCCACCTTATTGCTTCTTCCACCATACCAACCTCACTAACTCTAATTTAATTGTACTACCAAATTAGCTACAACTGATGTTCAAGATTTGATTTTTGAAGGCAAAGGTAGTTAATTTTTGGTTATTTGAGTTAAATTTTGTCTGTTTTTACTTAATGTTTTCTGTATTTTTCTTGTATTTTGAATTGCAGTTCTTGTATGTAATGGCTTCGAAAAGGTTGAGTAGGCTTTGTACAGAAGAGGACGATAATGTATCTACTAAAGAAGTGCGATGTAATCATGGATATTTGCTTCCATTGTTGGCTTATTGGACCCCTAGGGATTCTGGTAGAAGGTATTCAGCCTGTCCATACTATGGGGTAAGTTGATTTAATTTTCAAGATTAAATAAGTTAAGATATCAAGAAATATGACTCTAAATACCAATTTTGTTGTTATTCATGATAGGGTGCTAGAGCATGTGATTTTTGGCGTTGGAGGGATCGGAAAGTTGACCATAGATCAAAGTTTGTTATTCCTAAATTAAAAGAAGAGATTAGAAAACTTGAGAGGCAAGTTGAATTTTTTGAAAAACTGGACAATCCGATGGTAGCAAAGAAGGATGAACATGGGATTGATAAGATACACATTTAACTAGATTACTTGGAAACTGAAATGGAGAAGATGAAAGAAAGGGAGAAGAAATGGAGGAGCAAAGTTGCTCGATCAAGGAAAAGGGAGAAGGTTCTTTGGTTTATCATTTTATGTTGTTTAATTATCAGTGTTAGTACTAGGTTTCAAGTGAAGGAGGATAATTGAAGTTGCCATAGGTTATTTGTTTCTCTTTTTATTGTACTATAATCTTTTTGTTGAACCTTGTTGGTTTATGATACAAATCAATGTGGGTGAATCATTTAGAATTATGTACTATATCTTTCTGGAATGAAGTTGGTGGTTATTTTTATTCTAAATTATTTTGTTCAAGCATATTGAATCCTTGAAATGTATTGAAAGAAACTTAATATATAGTGACAATTCCTAATATAAAGATAGCATAAGTGTAGTCAATAATCACGGTTAAAATGCAGTCACTTAATGCTCCTTAATAACATCATTCATTAGTCATATAATACTAAATATTGCAGTCACAGCTGCAAACTAAAGATTGCATAATTGCACCAATCACAGCTGCTAACATAAATTGCACCAGTCACAGCTGCTAACTCAAAATATTGCAGTCATATCCGCCAATACAAAATATTGCAGTCATAGCTACTAATACAAAACATTGCAGTCACAACTGCCGATACAAATATTATAGTCATAACTGCTAATAGAGTGCCAAAGTACAGAAAATGTTCCTAAGGTTTTCAAGGTTGTGAGGATTGTGTAGTGGAGCTTCCTTGACTTAACTATGTAGCTCCTGACTTTTTCTGGATGATTTTTTTCCCTCTCATCTGATGGAGTTGTCTTTGTGTCACTGCTATTTTTTCTTTCCACTGTACTTCAGTTGATGATGTGTGCCCAATATCTCCAGTGACATCTGCTGAAGATATAATATTTCTGGGCTTACTTGAAGGCATTCCAGGCTGTTAAAGAAAGATACTATTGTTAGTCTAAACAAATAGTACCACTTATTTGATATACAATAAGAGGCCTTACATTAAGGATAGTGTAGCCACTTTCTGTCTGAAGCACCCTCGTTCCAACCACTCTTGGTCTTTTGTAGGGCCTTGTCTCATTGGTAGAACCTTTTGGTCTACCCTTTCCTCTTCCAGTTTTTGGTACTGCAGTAGACTTAGAACTGCTACTTGGTGCAGCACCAGTTGTTACACTTGCTCCGACACTTGCTGCTGCAGTTGAAGCTGCGGCATTGTGTCTTATGACACCCTCTCTTATTATGTCCTTTCTTATTACATACTCTACATGCCATCTCCAGTCCTCTCCTAAACAACTTACCTATCTTGTTTTCAGTTTGCTCTTTTCTTCTAACTTTCTTTGACCTCCCTGGCATCTTTTTGATTGTTGGTGGAATAACAGATACATTCTGTGAGTCTGGCCACATTGACATATTAAAGGCAGGCTAAATGAAATAGTTGTACAGTTTCAAGTAAGTCTCTTTGGTATACCATTGAGCAACATAGTTAATTGGCTCCAACTTTTTAAAGTGAAGGGCAGCTACTACATGAGCACATGGTATGTCTTTTAGCATCCAAGATCTTCAGCTGCGTGTCACGGTTTGTAAAGAAACCAAATTGTTACACCTTATATTTTTGTACATGAAAATACACCATAAATAAATTAATGAGATCCCGGAAGTGAGATGTCACGTCCCGCAGTACTACATTACGACGATGTTGCACCCTGTAGTGTTGTACGTTGAATTTGTCATAAGGTAACTGACATCGGTCTAAGGAAAAGATTATTTTGGAGATTATAAGGATTATGCTATTTCACTAGTGATTAGTAAATTTATGAAGGTGAAGGGGAAACAAGTCTAAGAAAATAAATTTTGTCAAAGTTTGATATTTTAGGATAAAATATGACCCGAGCTAAAATACCCGATATTGATGGATCGTACCATACAAAGTACCACATGGTCATGATAGAGAGGTGTATAAGGTATGATAAAAATGAGCAATATATTAAGTAATTTGAGATAATTCTTAATTATGGAAATAATTGATTAATTATTGATTAGTGGGAGATTAAAAAATTAATTAAAGAATTTTTGTGGGTAAGCTTAATCAAGACTTTTGGATAAGAATTAACACACTTTCCAATAAATCACGTATCCATGTCTTATGAAAAGTACTACTGTATTTGTAAATACGTGTGCTCCCATTTAAAATGACAAATTAATCCTATTCATTCCATTATCTTTACAATCTATTCAATATCACTTGCCCCTAAAATTAACATCATCTCCTTCTTCTTTACTTCTTTTATACTACAATTCCATGGCAGCCTATATGGGCTTCAACGCCATACTAGCAAGTTACATATTCTGTAACACAATCTGGAATTTTATAATAGCAGCGTAAGACGCTATATACCATTTCAAACCATTCTCTTTTCAACATTTTCAAACCATTTGAACCAAAAGAATTCAAAAAAAAGTCTCTTTCCAAGACTTCAAGAAGCAGAAACGTTTTCTTCCTAACATTTCAATCCAAGAAACATTGGAACAAAAGTTTTATGTTTAAATCCTTTCATCAGTCCAAAAACGTGAAAGCAGAATAAATTCCGTCCACATTTCGCAGAAGCAGATTCGTTCAAATAATTCCGGGAACAGGTATGTTAAGGCTGTTCCTTCTTTCTTTTGGCATGGTCCAGATTATACGAAAGAAACGAGCAAATACACAACTTCTATTAATTACTCTATTCATAGAAATAGTAGGGATGTCTATATTCTTGATTCCCCATGAGAATTATTATTATCTTCTGTTCATGGGTCTCAATATAATACGCAGTTGGAAAAGTTTATCCGGAAGAAATATCGAGATTATTATGTATTTTTCATGCATT